>VXBQ01001797.1:0-70478 GCA_013400175.1 Phainopepla nitens | reverse complement strand
CGGCGAGCCGCCGCCACCGGGGGCCCCGAGCACCCCGAGCACCCCTCCGAGGAGCTGCTCCACGGGCGCGCCGCTCTGGGGAGAGGGGTGCTCACCCCCGGAAAGCCGCTCCCAGGGCGGCACCACGCGGGACCCTCCCGGCTGACACGGCCGTGCAGCTCAGGGGTTAGGGGCTAGGCCAGGGTGTGCAGTCCCCAAGCACCCCTCAGGAGATGATAGCCGCAAGCCCAAAGCCACCCGCTAAGGACACGGGCCACCTCTGAGAAGATTCCATACTGGGGACACTGCCCTTGCCGGTATCGGCGCCCTGAGCGTGTAGCACCTCGCAGCATCCCATTAGCAGCAGGGCCCTGGGGACAAGCACACCCTGCACACTGCGCGCTGCAGAGGGAAGTGGACATAAGCCCACCTGCTCGCCTCAAGCAAACAAAAACTGTTTTACTGTGTCCCAGAGCCACTGGGCACAGACTCCAAGGCGCTTAAAGTGTCAGTTTCCTCTGAAGGACAGAACACACTAGGGACACAAGATGGGTGGGTGGAGGTAATGCAGCTCTGACCCACTTTAAAGCGTGCAAGACAGTGTGCTGCTTCCACAGAATGCTGGCCCACACCTCACTCCTGAGAAGTGCTCTTGGAGGATGGTAGTTTGCACCATTTGCTAATGATCCTGAGTTGCTTTGCTCAATTAAAATCTGTAGGATTTGGGACTGCACTCCAGGTAGGTAGGAAAGCATTGAAATTTTAGAAAGGGAAAAACAAAAGGTAGAGAAATTAAAAATTTTCACAGTACTCCATGGATCTGAGCAGGTAGGATTAGGCAGGATGGGGAAACAAATGACCTGGCACAGGGAATCATTCAATGAAGTTATCAGCATGCAATAGCTGTTAAAAGCAAACAGTTCCCATTAAACAACTCCCATTAAAAAAAAATCAATACATTTTTCATGAACTTTATACTGAACATTAATATTCATTTATTCTGGTCAATTTTTATTTTCTGTCCTTAAAACAAATAAATCTACAGGCTTGCTTTCATTGTAAATTCCTGGCACTGAACATGGGCACAAGAACTGCTGGGACTGGCTTAGCCAAACCCACATGGGCAACGGTGCAGGCTGGGACAACATCAACCTACAAGTTCTTTCCACTGGGTTCATTGTACACCTGCAGATTATCGTATTTTCCTCACATGCACAGCGAAGTCTGTGCTTCTAGAATGCACTGGACTCACTGTACATGAATTCAGTATCTTCCGGGCATATTGAACCCACCTGGTATGAGATGTACACACTAAATCAAGAGCATCTGGAAGAAATCAATCTGCATTCATGCCCAGATTAGTGATACATGTGTTGTGTTTATCTGCTGGCTGCGCTGGAAACTTACATATTCCTTTCCCTGCTTGGAAGGCATTAGAGGTGACTGCAATCCCAGAACCTGGCTGTCAAGCTAAAAAAATAAAGGAAAATAAAGAAATAATGGGATTTTTCCCTGTCACATTTTTGTTCAGCTATTTCTTGGTTAATTCTCCTGTTCTGATTTTACTGTCATACAGTTTTGCAAACATCAATCTACTTAACCCTCCACAGCAGGAGCACTGCTGCTTGTGGATCCCAAACTGAACACTGCCCAGCGAGAAATGCCTGTGATGTCCAGTGGGGATAATGTGCAGTGCGGATTTTTCTGCACAATGAAGTAGCATGTTTCTGAAGACAGTCTCAGAGCTGCAGAGCAGTGAAGAGAACCCAGTCACTAATGAGAAAATGCTGATCATTATCTGGCAGCAGCTCACTGTGCCACATCTGCCTTTAATCAATAGTGAAACAACTTGGCATGGTGTGGGTAGTTGGAGAGGGCTGCATTTCTGGCTGCTGCTTAGTAAGAGCAAGAGTTTCTGTGTAGATCACAGTGATTTTAAGATCTCTGTCTAAGCATGAGAAACTGCAGGCTACGTTACAACACCCAATTCAGGTTAATATGGCAGGCTGTCTTTTGCATAATGTGATTAAGAGGAAAAAAATTACAGAAGTCTGGGAAGCAGTGCTATAACCAGAAAGGTTCTTTATATTGACATTTAGTGAGCGACACCCACAGAAAGTCAAGTAGGTCTTTGTATTCTTTTCTTACCACATCTGTAGTCATAATGATGCTTTACATTTATTTTTATTACACGTCAAGCAGGTGGGGTCTGAATATTCTTAGGTACAGGGGTAGCATATTCTTCAAATAATGCAGAGTGTTTCATGAATATTCTGAAAGGATTAGTGAAATATTTTGCATGAGTTTATAGGCCCTGATTTTTATGGCTTTGTTCACGTATTTCTGTAAACTTATAGCTAGGATGATTTCTTTATATTTTGTGCAACTTTGCATCAACTCCTTTAAATATCTTATATGAATGTTAAAGAATACTTCATGAAATATTAGTATGAAATACCATCTTTTATGTCTGGATACTTCATTTTAATATTTGAGACACATGATTTTTCAATTAACTTTTGTTTTGGAAGTCTCTTCTATATTATATCAACTGCATTTAGGAAAATCTGTTTTATTTTCTAGAGAAGTGTAAATACTGAAACTTTATTGCCTGTAACAGTATAAAAGAAAAAATACTTAACCTGAAACAATAAAAAGGAAGCTGAAGGTATTAGTGCATTAAAAGTGCTATAAGTTCATGGAGAAAACTCAAGATCATATGCATTCTCAGAGATTCCAAGGGAAAAAAGAAATGGCTTTGCCTTCTAGGACTATTCCTGGCTTTCTATCTGGTCACTCTCATATCTTGAAGAAAACATGTTACGTCTCCACAGCTTAATCTGAAAGTTCAAAGGTGAGCTCTCAAATACTGGTTTTGAGGATAGAGGTTTGGGCATTGGTCTAAAAGGTGAAGTAGCAGAATTGATGTGAATTGTTGGTAACAACAGTTCAATTAAAAGATTCAAGAATTCACATCAATCCAAGATTTACTTCAGACTTTTGACATATAGCTCTGTTTCACGATGCTTTTACATAAACTAATCTCATAAAGTATTCTCTCTTGCAGCTTTTCCTTTTTGAGAATATTTTGCCCCTTTAAAGACGACTTAATCAGCTTCCAGATTTCCCAGCACCAATCTGCCTTGTTTACCCCTCTCTGGGTCACAGCTGAAACCATTTTTCACAGTCTGGATGACAATCTGATCTGTGGGGGTGGGAGGATGCTGGAGGTCCCTGCTTCCTGAACTTTCATTTCTATGAAGGGGAAGACGAACCTCATAATATTTTTCTAGCTTCAGATAATGAATTTGGGAGTGGTGCTCACTTTGCATGGTGATGCACTCTTAATAAAGAGCTCTGTAGGATGATGTTGTTATCAGTAAAGAAAAATCAGCAGCCTGAATCTGAGCTAGTGTCCGGTGTTCAAACAGGAAGATAAATGTGGTAAGAAAGAGCTTGTACAATCATATATGCAAATGTATGATAGAGAATCTGACATTCATGATGTGATACAAAGCAAAGGGGGTAGAGGCTCAGTAGTGAAAAGAGGGGCTTCAACAAGAGATAATTCATCTCTGCTAAGTACACTTTGAACTTAATAGATACCAACCCACAGGGTAAAATCATTTATCTATCCAATTCTTTTGTCTAAAAATGTGCCTCTGTGGCTACAAGTCATTTCAATGCTGAGTTCATCACCACCTAAACTGCCCCATCTCCTCAGCAGATCAACTCTGAAATTAGAGCTATATAGAGAAGGTAACACTGATATCTAGGGTCCCTCCCAGAGTGTTGGTACTGGGAAGAAACACTAATAATTTTGTACAAGATCGTTTTTCCACCAAGATCTGTGTACAGCCTACTCGTGAATGAGCAAATATTTGACTGGAAAAAATATGCCTCACTGAAAGATTCTAAAATGGCACCAAATTTAAATTTTTGTCCACACATGTTACTTCACGAATAACCAAATTCTAAGGAGCAACAGGTTTCAGCTGAGCAGGCTGTATTTTTATGGTGCCAGTTTACTTGATTCATCTCTAATTCTAGATTCTTGATCTTTTTTTCAGTCCTGCCTTGGCCAGTCTGGATGAGTTGAAAAACCAGTCATTCTTCACCTATTTTAAGAACTCAACTTTTCCTTTAATACAACTCCTGGGCAAGATTTCTCACTTCCGTTTTCTGTCCAGATGTTAAATATTTGGAACAACTGGAAGAAAAGCTGACCTCATGGTATTTCCATCAGGTTCCACTATCGGAACAACTGGAAACCTCATGAGGAAAGCCCTCTAAGTGTTCAGACTAGTTTTGCAGACTCAGGAGCTTAGGAAACTTTGGATAAGTTGTGAGTAAATATTGAAATATTTGGATGCTTATCAGAACTGAAGCCAGAGGGAACTGCATGAAGTTTATTCATCACTCTTTATAATAATAGCAGAAGCGGTAAAAAAATCATAGGATCACATAGAAATTGAAACAATTGCATGTTAAATCATAAGCAATTAATTATTTCCCAGGTCATCGAAAAAAAAAATACTTCCATGCTGAATGGAAATCTGATGCTAAACACAAGCACAACATTAAATTAAAAGAAGCACTCAAAGAGCTGAGTTGTTGGGTGAAAGCAGAAAACATACAAATATATAAACTTTTAAGAAAATTAAAGAGAAAAATGAGCTAGTATTGTTTGTGATTAACTAGCTTATCCACAGTTCTTTTGAAACTTTTCACTGTGTTCAGGTGGAAACTGCTGGAATTTCACACCAATGTTTTAAAACATGACTGCAAAGTATTTATTTTTTTTGAGATATGAGTAAAAGTCCTTGTAATTCCAATTTTCAATAAATTATACAGAAAACCTAACCAAACAAAACTACCCAATATTTTTTCAGAAGTATGTGAAAATTTGACTTGCCTTCAGAACTTAAATTCCATTTCCTGTGCATATGCATTATGATACATAACAGAGGCATATACTATCTGTTCCACAAGACAAGAGAGAACCGAGACAGTTTCTTGAGCCTGAAGAACATGATGGAGTGATACAGGTAACACTCTGTCTGACAGACTTCAGCTCCTCAAACTGAATGATTGCAAATTCTTTAAAAGCTGAACTAAGTAGGACAGACTCTGGTGTGAATACAGAGTAGCGATTCAATCCATGCATTGGAATCACAGGCCGCAGACAGTATGAGTACAGTTAATTGAAATTAAAAATTGCTTTCCTTTAAAAGAATGATCTGAGGAAAACAGTCCAAACCCTGAACTTTTCAATGTAGATTTTGAATTACCCTCACCATTATATCTGAATGGCCGATTACACAGTACCCTTGAGTGAATACATGGATTCACTGTAGTGTTCCTAAAAGGGAGCTGACAGAGAGATTAAGGTCAAAATTATGGAAAAGTACCCCCATAATAAGTGTCAACCTAAAAGTCTTGGATTATCATTTTCCCTTGTGAATTTTGGGCTATATTTATAACATTTCTGAATTTTTTAAAATACGTTCCTGTAGAGCTCAGTCTTCCTTATAGCAGAAATTAACAGGGAAGTACTTCAGTAATGATTTTTTTTAATCTAAAACCCTATGGCAGCAGTAGGAACAAGTTCTTCGTATCTTCCTGAAAAGCCTTCAGCTCCTTTCCTATGTATTGATCCCCTTTTCTCACTGGTTGCAGGTATTACACACAATGAAGAGGCATCTTGAAGTCTAAAAATAATGGTGATTCTTGCGGGTGCATGTATAGACTCCTATCAGTGAACAGAGCTGGAACTTGGAGGAGGGTGTGGTGAGAACTGAAAAGTTTTATCACAGTATATATTGTTGTATGGCTACTTAACCATGCCCAGCTGACTGAGCTCCACTTGAAACTGGATCACCCACCTCCAGAACCTCCAGTTAAACCCATATCTTACTCCAAGTTGACCTGTCACAACTACAATGGCCTGACATTAAAGAAGAAAAAGCTGTGAGGGAAAGCAGCTAATCTGAAATAGGTTATAATTTATTTACTCGAAGGAATACCACTGAGATGAGCCAAAATGAGCTCAGAATCCCTACGTTAATGTGTATTTGTCTCACCCAAACCTGAACTTTTCTGTATGATAATGTAGGAATCCACGCCTCTGCTGACCTCATGGCTATTTCTTCTTTGTGTCTTCTCTTTTCCTTTCACAGGCAGAATGTAATTGAAAACAAAGGTAAAAGTCAGTGAAAAAGCCCTGAAAAGCAAAGGTACAACCTCATTAAGAGAGTGCTACTGCAACAGGAGTATGTTTTTGTGATTGTGTGATTGGGCAGGATGATTGCTATCAGTGGTTCCACAGATCAGCTGCAAAACAGAGAAAGGAAGTCAGCAGTGGAAAAACAGACACCAAAGCTTTACGGACAGCTTTAATTCAGAATTGTCATGGAAGACCTAGTCAAGCATCCGAACATGTCCAATTCATTGTAAAAGCTGAGCTAGATGCATGGTTTTGATTTATTTCTTTTGAAACACTGCTGTAAGTCTCATCACAGAAACAAGACTTCATCTATTTGTCGAGGTTTAATTGACAAATTGTCAATGTCAACGTTCAGTCCCCTGAATTTTCCATTTGGTGAGAGGTAATTAAGACTATGATGGTAGGCTGTTCATTTTACTTGTCATAGCCCAAATACACTTCATTTTCTTTTTTCAATATTTTAAATAATGTGTGAAATTTTGTGCATTTTCTTCTGTTTTTACTGTATAGTAAGACATAGTAAAACATCATACAATATAGTCTCAGGAGCAGAATTAATGTAATATTATAGTGTGATTTCTATGGGGCATATGTTGGATGGTTATATGAATCCTTTTTTCCTTAATTTAAGAGACAGAGCTTGAGAAAAGTGTTGAGTTTGTATTTCTTCATGAGGAATAAATAAGTCCTGGAAAATTTTGTGGGGGAGGAGAAAGAAATAAAGAATGTCTACTTCCCTAACTCAAAATTAGGGCTTGACAAATCACAGGAAAATATGCAAAGAGAAAAGAACATATTTTCCATTTAACCCTGTGTGAAATGTTGGTGTCTTATTCTTACAATTATAATTTTTTGAGCCCTCTTTCCCCCTTCTTTCTTTTCTACCCTGCTTGCCCCCACTTTCCTGCCCCTTCTGCCTGCACCTTTCCCCTACAAATAGTTGATCTTCAATTAGAGATTCCAAAATAAGTTATTTAATTTCACTCTATATTAAGATATACTTAAATGAAAAAATATGACATAGCTTTTAAAGTATCAAAAATCTTTTTGATATTGCATGTGTTTTGAAAAACACTAAGATTAATATGTTTGAGGAAAAAAAAAAACCTGAAACACAAACTCCAAGCTTCTATTACCTAGGTATATTCAGTCATTTCCCTGAATTGTACTGAAACTTTCCAAACATCATAGAAAGAACAAACTGCATTCCAGAACAGTCAGTCAAAGCCTCTATGTGAAAAAACAAAAAAAAATGAGAACGAAAGAAGAAATCCCATTACTTCTTTTTCTTATTTTTTAAGTGCTGTTTTTACTTTGTTTGGGAAACATGGACCAGTCCTAGCCTCAGCAGAGGTGTCCCCCGTACTCTTTTCCTAGAACCTGGGGACTGTTTACTTCCCTAAACATTTGGGATATACAGCAGTATTAGGGATTATATGGGCACACAAAATAATTCTGCCAGCTGTACCCCTGACTGCCAGGAGGAGTTTAAGTGCAGGTGCAGCTGGCAGTGTTATCTTCCTCCCACCACAACCGTCCCCCCAGTGAAACAACTGCAGCAAGAGATGGTGGCTTTCCCAGAGCAAATTCCAGCCTGTGGCAAGAAATTATGCACTACTTACAGAAGCAAGCTTTGCCCACAGACCAGGACACCAGAGGAGAGGAGCAGGCTATATTCCTGTGCCCATAGCACAGGTATTGGGGATGCTTCAGTGTTCCTGTGGCTTGCTTCGTATTTCAGATGTAAGGTCTAGCTAATCATGAGAGCTGCTATTTCTTACATGCTCTAAATTTTACATTATAACACTTATTAGGGTTACTGCACTTCTAAGAAAAAGAAACAAAATATCTCTTAATAATATTAATTACTGATTACTTATATACACTCTTAGTCTCTGAAATCTATTACAAGGAACAGTGACAGAGAGAAACCACTACAAATAATGTAAATTTAGGTACAAGTATAAATATTCAAGATTCACAAAGATAAAGATGTTTGAATATCATTCCCATTTAACTTTCTTATTTTGCTATTTTAAATTATTTTCATTAGAAGTAGGCAATAATGAGAATGCAGAGGGTTAAAGAACAAATTCAAAAGAAATGCCTTGTATGAAACTATCTGAACTTAGTTTAATGATACTAATCTTTAGTATCATTATATTAATATTTTTTGGATAAATCACAAAGATTAATTAAAAAACATAAAGTAATTCTTTTGAAGCTCACAGTTTTCACTATGATGTTGAAATGTCTTCCTGCAACTAATCTTTGTGTAATCTATCCTGAATGTACTTATTTATTTTTTCAAATTGAAAAGGAAATTCAGGCAGTTGAATGTTAGGGCTGCTTATTAATTTCACAACACTAGTATAGACAGTAATTTATTAAACTAGAGGTATTTGGCAAACCAGTTTGAGTTAATGACTCAGCAGCTCAAGTACATCCCTAAAGCAATGATCTCATATACAGGTTCTTTTATGTCCTAAGTTGTTGGAGTCCAGCTCTCAGTGACTTGGTTTTACCATCATTACATCATAGCTCCAAACATCTGCCTTGGGATCTCTATTTAAAGTCTCAGGGGAGAGGTGAATGGGACTGCAGTAAGGGCCAACCTCTTTCCTATAGGAAGCATATACCACTCACCTTAGGGACAAGACATGTTAGCCCTATGACCTGGGAAGGCACCAGGGTCTGCCCTTCTAGGAAAGGGCTGGAATCCCACCTTCAAATAACTGCCTTAGGACTTAGGGATTTAAAGTAGTGTGCTAGAAATATTAATGCATTAGAAGAGTTACTCTCTGTATCACTACGTGATCCTGCTGTAAAAGACTGCATTTAGATATTGAGTGTGGGTGTTCCTCTGGGTGCTGCCCTTTCTCTCTTCTTGTGAAACAGGCTTCCTCCCTGTCCCCTCTCTGCCCTTCCTCATGCCTTTTTGGAGGATGAAGAAGGAAGTGGCACTGTCCACAGACCCCACAGGGGCTTCCTAATCATCCTTTTACCCCTAAGTATGCATCACTTCACCTTCACCTTCTCCTTTCTCAATAATAGGTAACTGGTTCCACCCTGCATTGGAATTTCCCACAGCATCTTAGTAATTAAGGCACATGTAAACAAAGGAGGGCAAACCCCTAACCACTACTGAGGAAAAAGGGTGAGTGTATGAGGTGGCACAAGACAATCATCTAAGGGTGACTAAGAAGATACAGAAAATCTCAGGAGGTAGGAATTTCAGAAAGAAGATGTAGGAAAAACGGTAGAAGCACTGAAAATGAATTGGTGGAAGAAGACTGGATGGATAAACCAAATAGGTACAGAAGAAACACAGGCAGGGCCACATAATGGAGAGAGAATAAGTGGAAATACAGCTACAGGGCAAAAAAAGGTAAGAGACATTGTAGTGGGAAGAGAATGGAAGATAATTGAAGAAGGCACAGAAGAATGATAAATTAAACTTGAAAACCATAAAAACTTGAAAAATATGAAATAAACATTAAGTTTATTAAAATTAAAACGATGAGATCAAAATAAAATGGGTGTGGAAAAGATATGCAAAAACTTGGTCTTGAAGTTCATCCACTGCCAGCAAGTATTTTTGGAAATATTTTAACAATGTAACTGTAAATACACTTTTCAGACCACTGTTCTTCAGTATCACACCTATTATCTGAGAATGTGTGTGTAGAGATAATGCCCACTATACTAACTATTGTAAAGATGAACAATCTAAATCATTAAAAGCCATGCATTTACAATCATCGCATTCTTCCTCCATTTCTCATTCCTTTCTTTTTTTATGAACTTGAATGCAGACATCCATAAAGTTCATGAGGAAAATTGACCTGAATTTGCAGTAGTCTGCCTGGAATGGCTCCCAACACCACTTAGTTCAGTAGTCAGCAAGACCTAAAAAGGGGCTTTTTGTAGAGTTTCCATTAATAGCCAGCTCAGATTCAGAAAGGTTTGAACACCCCAAATTCATATGCAGTCAGTAAGAAGAGTGTCTATTAAGTAGCCCTCCATATTTTTCTCCTTTATCTTGTATCAGAAGAACTTCCTCTATCATTAAAAACAATCTCCAGACAAAAACTAAGGTTTTTTTTTTTCCTGAGTTATAATAACTAAATAACTTTGTATTATTGACATAGACATTTCAAAAGACAAGAATAATCATTATGATGTCTCCAGTGATGGTTATTGATGACAGTCTCTTGAAGCTGTAACATTGTTCTTAATTTCTTTACTCTCAGTTAAGTAATTTATCTGTTGCGGATTTTTTTTTTTTTTTCTGGCAGCTGTTACTACTTAAGCTTCTGAAAGCACAGCTAAATGAGTATAATACAATCTTAAAATGTCATCAGCTTAGCTGTAACGTTGGCTCTCAGGACAGGTTCCTGATTTCAACCAGTACTTATATTGCAATCAGCAGTGGAAATAATTTGAAACTGCTCTGCCTACACAAGCAGAGTGATTCCCCCTGAGGTTAAGGGAAAGGTTCCCACTGACTTCAACAGGCTTTGGATTAAGCTGTGAATAAGGATCTGTGCAGGGTAAATACTGGTGACAGAATCTGGGGATCTGCCAGATAAACACAGAAAGAGACGGGGAATTTCAGAATGCTTTGTTCCTGGAAGAGAGGAGACTTTCTATCCTTTGTTTTTTAGCTCTAATTATCCCCCATCCAGAAAAAGGTCAGGAGGAAAGAAACAGGAGAAAAGATTGAACTTTTCTTTTGCTCTTGAATGTTCAACAGAATGTGAGTACACTTGTGAGAAATGTTTTGTTTTAAACATTCTTTACTAACAGTGACAGAAACCAAAATATTGGAAGGTATGATCTAGTCAGTGGTGTTAGAACCCATGGATAATTCTTATAAACAAGGGTTTGGGTTAAACGTCAGAGTGTACACTGGAGAATTCCATTCCCCATCAGCTTCTAGTCTGTACTTGTTTGGAAATATTCTGATGATAAGTACTGGGACATCTTCTTTGATACAATATTGCAATATTACCCCTCCTTTTATCCAGCTCGGGGATATTAAGGGCCAAGGAATATCCCTTTATTAAATGCTCCATTTTAATGAGATTATAGTAAGACACCCTTCTAAAAGCTGGTTTTGTGTCAGGACACAGAAAAAAAATCCAATTTATATTGACTAATGTTTCTCTTAATTTTCCATTGGTTTTCATATTTTTGAATAATCTAGGTGTTAATGTTTTCTGAATTATACTAGATTTAAAAATTGTTACAACGAGGGGGCCAGCACCTCGAAAGTAATTTCTATACTAGACCAGAACTAAACACACTGACTTGTTTTCAAAAACATGGAGATGTGGCACTTAGGGACATGGTCAAGTAATGGGCATGGCAGTGCTGATTTAACAGCTGGACTTGATCTTAGAGGTCTTTTCCAACCAAAAATATTTTATGATTCTATAAGTTGGCTATGTATTGAAATCATCATATTAGGCACTCCAAACTCTTAAATATTGTATTCTTCAGACCATCAATGAATTTTTGTCTTCAAACGTTTTCTGCTCAAGCCAATTTGCAGAAAAAAACCACAAATGTGGGCACTGTATTAAATTTAAATTTATTATATCAATGTGACATACTGGTGTTTATAAGAAATAATAAATAGAAAATTTTTGCCAGAAAACCAAGTTTCAACAAAAATTGGTACAGGGAAGCAATTCATACAAACTGTGAATTTTCAGTGCAGAGGAAAGCATTTGTTCTTTTCTGAGCCAGAAAGCACATTCATCTTTCCCAATGTCAGCAAATATGTGCAATTTACACATTATTGTCTAAGCTCTGAAAACAATGTGGCCCTTGAGGCCTTCTTCAGAAAATACAAAGTTAAGCTTCCCACCAACTTTTTTTTTTTTTTTTTTTAATTGGTGGGAATAACTTAAAAGCAGGTAGGAAGCCCAATTTAAAAAATCCCTTTACCATAACCCATTCACCACATCGAAGCCTGGACTAACAAGGAAAATAATTTGGTAATACAGTAGTGTTGCCTTACCATGGCATGCCTAAAAAATGTCTCTACAATTAGATTATTAAAGCATGGGTCCAAATTCTGTTCAATCTTAGTTAATAATGCAAAAGTTGTTGCAGGTAAGCTGGATGCAAGCTTTTGTATTCTACTTGATGAAATGAGCCTTGATGACACTGAAGGTTCTCTGATTCGGGTTTCTTTAAGCATGGAATAGGTTTTTACTTTAAATGCATAGTAGATTTGAATGCCTGAGATTTTGGGTTTATTTTCCCTTGAGGTAATAGCTCCTTGGCAACTCACCAAGCCTTTTCTCCTTGCTTTGCATAAGAAACAGCAAGACCATGTAAGAATTATATGTGTGTGTGTATAGGATATATGAATAGGATATATTTTGGTCATAACACATATTTTCTCTGAAGAGGAACTCTTTTGTACTAACTACTCACATAAATATATATATATATGTATATGAGTATTGAGTGATAACTAATAATAACTAATTAATCCTTTGTCTGCATAGAGACTGAAAGAAACTGAGAACTCATAGATGCACACTATAAAAGAAGTGCTGTATTCTGAAAATAATGTGGAAAAACAATCATCTTGTTAATACGTGTGTTGCTCAAGTAAAATATTACATTAATAAAGGGCCTAAGAATCCACTTTTGTCTGTATAGATATAAATATATTCTAGTTTATTATTTTAGCTCTAGCTTATGATAGAATTACTCATTTAAATTACAGATGTAATAAAAACTAGTCTTGTACAGGCCAGTGAGTAAAATCACCAAGAAAACTGTTAAGATACGGAATCCAAGTGAGAGTAACACTGTCTAATCAATAATCTATGTTCCCTCAGTTAATGCTTTATCTGTGTATTTCTTCCTGTATTTCAAGCTGCCTGAACCATGGAAAATGTAGCCTTTTAATCATTCTTCTCACAGCCATGAAGCACTAAAATTTCAAAATTATCTTCTGTTTGATGGATGCAGGACTCACTCCCCACAGTGTTGATATCCAACAATAGAAGAAATGGTCTGGAAATATTTTGATGCCTACAGTATGATCTTATCTCCAACACTCCTCTTCACAAAACCTCTTCCTTCCATGACCCTCACTGTGCTCTAGAGACCCCAGTCCTGCAGCCTCCTTCACCGTCCCAGTTAACAGCACTCTTCCCTGCAGTGCCTAGGGCAATGCAACCCTAAATCCTCTTTTTTTTTCCCCATTCAGCTTTCCTCTTTGTTGGAGCAAATGATTTCCCATACTGTCTTTTTTTTCAGACCACAGTACCTCTTTTCCTTCACATGTTTTCTATCCCAGCCTGCCTCACTGCTTCTTCAGACTCTGCAGGTAGATCTGTTAAATGTGGGAGGCAAGCTGGCACAAGCCAGTTGAAAGAAAGGTAGCTGGCAGAACTTAACCAATCTGTGGGCTTTTTTAGAGAAGGCTATATTAATCTGGTTTATTAAACCCACATAGACAACCCTTCATTCTGGCTCTGAAACCTGTGGGGAAACCTATTTCACACCAATGTAATGGAGCACTCAGCACCTGTGCTCAGACATTTAAGAGCAGTAGCTGCTAGGGGAAGGAGGAACAGAGGAAGAAATAGAAGGGGACATTGCCTGGGACATGGCTGGAGATACACTCTTGGGAGGAGGTGCTCCAACAACAAAGGAGTTATGACTTCGAAGGATTTTAGCTAAGGATTTTAGCTATGTCAGAGCAGGGACACCCCAAAGGCACTCACATTGGAGCAGAGGACAGCAAGTGGAGTAGAGGAGAAAGAGTAAACAAGGAGTGTCAGAAAGTAACCGTTATTCACCAATGCCAATTTCATGCACTGCCTCCTTGTAGAGTCTGGGACAGTATCAGGTGGTGAAAATGAGGAAAGTTGAAACCAGGAAGAGTAGAGAAATGATATTTGACTAAAGGTGAACCTAGAAAAGGGGAAGAAAAATCAATTGTTAAATCAATTATTAGAAGCTTATGTTAACAAGCAATAAAAAAATTAAAAAAAAAATTTCAATCATTGAATGGTTTGGGTTGGAAGAGATAAAGAGTGGGTAGTTCCATACCAATTGCCATGGGCAGGGACACCTTTCACTAGATCAAGTTTCTCAAAACCCCATCTAGCCCGACCTTGAACACTTACAGGGATGGGACATCGACAGCTTCTCTGGGCAACCTGGTCCAGTGCCTCACCATTCTCACAGTAAAAAATTTCTTCCAAATATCTAACCTAAATCTGCCTGCTTTCAATTTAAAGCCATCACTCCTTGTCCTATGCTCTTGTAAAACTCTCTCCAGCTTTCTTGTAGTTCCATTTAGGTATTTGAAGGCTGCTGTAAGCTCTCCCTAGAGCCTTCTGCAGGCAGAACAATCTCAGCTCTCTCAGCATGTCTTCATAGGAGAGGTGCTCCAGCTCATTGACTATCTTGATTATCCTCTTCTGGACTTGTGCCAACAGGTCCATGTCCTCCTTATGTTGAGGGCCCCAGAGCTGGATGCAGCCCTGCATGTGGGGGTCTCACCAGAGCAGAATAGAGGGGCAGAATCCCCTTCCTCACCCTGCTGGCCACACTGCTTTGGATGTAGCCCAGCACACAATTAGTTTTCTGGGCTGCAAGTGCACATTGCCAGGTCACATTGAGCTTCCAATCCACCAATAAACCCTTCTCAAAGCAGCTCTCAATTTGGCACTGTTCTGTCTGTGACAGCTTTGGAGTCCTCTTGTTTTATTTATAAGACACTGTAAACATTTTCTTCCATCTTACCCCTCTACTTCTCATATGCAAGAATGCTCCTCCCTATTTCCAAATAAGCCGAAGCATTTTTCAAAATGTTTCAGGTACAATTGTGGCCTTAACTAAATCTAGTAAATAGAAATTCCTAAATCACTGCTAATTTTGTTAACGGTATACACACCACAGATAAACATGTTGAACTTCACATACTGAGAAAACACAGGCAAAATCTTCTTCCATGCAAACTGAGGCTTCTTTTCATGAAAAGCCAGTTACATTTATATGTGTGTATATATATAAGCACCTAAACCAAATTTCCTATTATGCAACTGGCATACCCTGTTTATTGGCCACTTTTCAAAATAATGAAAACCATTTTTGTCCAGTATGGCATTTTAAATATAAGGTGGTGAAATGTGAATTGAATAATTAAATTCAGTACTAAAGAACTTGATATATAACTCTTGACATACCCTGTTATGAGCTTTAAGATAGGAAAATTCAATTTCCTGGTGCAAACACTTAATTTAGGCTTAATCTAACCAGAATGATCATAAACCAATCATAAACCAATGATTCACAAGTTATGTGTGTACACCCTTATTATGATATTGTTCTTAGTCACAGAGTTTATTGTTCTTAGAGTCACATAGTTCCTCTTACTCCAGGAGAAACTAGCCTAAAGTGGTTTGCCAGTATTTCTTCGGAAGATCCATTCAGGAGCCAAGGACAGTTTATGTTGTCTGTACAGAAATAAAGTAACTAGATTTCCCTCCAATGGCCACAAAATGACTGAAGGAAAACCTTCTTGTAATGGTTGCCATGACCATTTATAATATTTGTTAGTTTGTCATCCACTTCTACTCTTTCCTTTAAAGAATCACCAAAAAAGAGAATAGACCACAACTTAATTCAATCACAGCAAGCAAAGGATGGAAACAGATCCCACACAATTGCTGTATTTTCTTTCTCTCTTAAGAATGGTACTGGCATCTAAACAAAGAAAATCGGAGGAGGAGAAGGTATCTGGCTTTCATTTTTGGAAAGTATAACAGTAAGCCAACAATATGTCTATGGAGACAGTAACATATCTTTCTCCACAATGGCTTTGGCAGTCATCCTTTGGTCTCAATTTCCTATTACACAGTTTCAAAATTCAAGGTACAAATGCACTCTCCACCTCGTTCACCTCCGTTCCCATCTCCCCTCCTAAATGGTGAATGAAGTCCCAGCCTTCAGGAACACTATTCCCTAAAAGAAATTATGCATTGTTCAGACTGGGCTTTTCTGGTTTCTTTCCTTTCACTGCTCCTAGGAATCTGAATGGTTTTCTGAGCTGTTCTGTCATGATCAAACCCACTTGTTTTCATGTTAGCACAGCACCAGTCCTCTTAGATGCCAAGTGGGTTTTCATCCTATCCTTCATGGAATTATATCCACCTTCCTGACTAGTCTGTTGCTGCACTGACATGAGGCAGGGGCTGTAACAGGGCTTTACTCTTCTTTACCTTACTTCTCTTTCTGATACCGAATCTCACTTCCTCCTTCAGTTGGAATGCATATTGCTTAATCTTTCTCTCTACCAAGTGCCTTTGAAACATGTTGGTTGTAGGTTTTTCACCACATGTAGCAGTCCTGCCACATTTACTGAAATCTACACAGGACATAGCTGTTGGATTCCATGATGCGATCTCAAGACAGCCCAAACTTTTGTGTTGGATCTGGGAGTGTACTGAACATCCCAATAAGACCTTCTACCCATAGTGGCATTCGCAAACCCGATCTACAACCTGATGACTCCAATCTTTGAAAATTCTTTGCCCTTGCTAAGCTTGCTTGCTTTGAGCAATGGTGCAATCTTTAGTTTTTTCCTCCAAGTTTTCAGGCCTGAGACAGCCTGGACAAGACAAGAAGTTAAGATGCTCCCTTTTCTGCCTTGCAGGTGCAGCGCCCTCAAGAAACCCCACAGCACAAAGCACTCTTGGGAAATCAGAGCATCTTTCTTTTACATAGGCATCTGTATGATCAAAAATTCAGGTTTTTTTTAAATTTTACTTTCAGTATCTGAAAACATTAATGGGACACAGTCTTTAGGCTCTACAAGTCTTTCCAGGGGTAGTGGGATAGCAGGCATGTGCATACAAGGTTAACTGTGGTGTTTAAGAAATTATAGCTATCTTTTTTGAATGAAAGTCTTACTTCTAGTCTAAACTATTAGTATTGTCTTTCTCTTGAATTAATTTTCTTGACTTTTGCTCCAGTCTAGGTGACTTGCAGAAGAGCTTTTAAAACTTTTGGGATTCCTTCCAAAAGTCTTTTTTACTTTGTCAGATGACAAATTAGCACATGGAAACAGAAAATTTACTTGACTATATCCCCTCACTGTAAGAAATTATGTTTCTGTTTTCTCTGCTGTGTGCCAAGATCTTGCCTTCTGTCTGGATGTATTTGTTAGCAGGACCCAAAGTTTACAACACAACCCTCCTCTTAGTATAAGTGACAGAATGCATCTGAGTGTGGTATGGATGAGCATTTCTGTCTTGTCTTTTACCAGCCCTATCAGCAAGAACTCTCCCTTCAACTATAATTGGAAATAACAGCCTGTTAATAGTCAGGTTTCCAGCTGAAGGATGGTGGAACCAACATGCAAACACTTAGAGACCACATTTTCTCACTGAGCAGATATATATTTAATAAAATGTGTGATGGCAAGGATGAGATAGGAAGGTTTATCTTTGAGGCCTTTTTGAGGACTATAAACTTGTAACATAAATAGTTTTGTCTTCAATTAATGTCAATACCACTGAAATTGAAAGACAGGGTGAGAATATGCCAGAATAAACCTAATTGGTTTTTCTTTTTTGATAGATACTTCCAGACTGTTTCCTCTCTGCTGTGTTGTATTTCCAGCAGACTTCTGGTAAGCTGAAATCCTCAACTACCCCTCTGTTCATAAAATGTAAAAAAAATTCTTTGCCTATACATCACTGTTCAGAATTAGAACTCAAGTTTTTAATTCTCCCCTAAAATGGCCCTATGTGATGGGTCATTTTTTATATACCAACATTACAGAACCATGTGGAAAAATTTATAAAGTGCATTTCATTACTTAAGCACCAAGCTCTTAAAGGTGACAGTATTTCACCTTAAAATAGATTCAAATATATTTGTCAAATATAACTTTTGCAAGTAAGTAGGTATCATTTTCTGTCCACACTTGGAGCCTTCCTTGACTTTCTTCATCATTATTGCTCCAAGTCAATCTTTCTGGCATTTGTGTTCCTTTCCCTGTTGGAGATGAGAATTTTTCCACTATTGGAAATGCCTGGTGCAGTCTATTTCATAGATGCATGTACTGCTTAGCTTCCATTAGAAATTTAATTTATGGAGGACAGAACAATATTTAATTATGTTGTTGATTTCATTTCACTCCACTGGACACATAAGATCCATATGCACATCTTGGTTTTCATTTAGTTCTTTGTTTTATTGTAAAAGACATTTATTTTGGCTAGATGCAACTATCAATCTATACCAGTTCATTTACTTGGCAGCTGCAGATTAAAAACACTACACATTATTATTCATTAAGATTTGAGGGAAAAAAAAAAGAGAGAAAATAAATATAAGGGAAATTTCAGAGGTAAAGAATACTCAAAAGGAGAGAGAAAAAAAAGGAAAAAAAAAGAGTTTGTTGCTTGAGACAACTGAGACAACAAGTGCATCATGTACTAGCACTCACCTGCTAATACTGAAATAATGTACATCCACCTAGAGGGAAGGCTCCCTCCAGAGGCTAGTAAAAAAGCCTATTGATGCTCCTAGAAGGTATTATATTGATGTAACTGCTTACATAGTTTTGCCAAAACCAGAAATCATACAGATACGACACTAAGGTATCACTGAATCCTGTTACCAAATACTATTTCAACTACACAAATCAGCTACTGAATTACTGGATTTGATGTAGCAATTAGTTAATAAAATCCAGAGCCAGGACAACAGATACACTATTCCTCCCCATATTAAACTGTATGTAAAGCAAGGATACTTGAAGGAGAAGGCTGTGCCTGTGTCTGTCATTAACACGGCAATGATTGATTGTTAGAGCCCTCAGCACCAAGATTAAATTAAATTAATCCAAACAGGCAATCCCACAATAGGAAGAGATTTAAGGAGTAGCATAGAGGCAGTTTTAAGGAAGGACTTCTTTTTCTTGTCTAATTTACTATTTCCAGTTATTGTTTACAAATCTTTCATGTCACAGTACTGCCATTAACAAAAGTATTTGTGTTTACTGCTTTTTTTCAGTTTCCTCAGAAACGAACTTGTTATTTATCTTCTCTAAAACTAATAACTGTAGTACTAATATGCTGGTTGTAAAGAGATGGCTGCAGCCTAGACAAAGCCAGCTTAAACTCAACTTTAGTTCAAAGGACAGCAAATAAAGGCTAACAGTGCAACTAAGAGAATCAGGCTACACTGAAAAGTAAAGCATGTCTTTAACAAGTACAGCTGAGAACTGTAACACTTAGCAGAAATATGGGCAGACTGATTTGGGTTTTTTTGGTTTGGTTAGGTTTGTTGGGGTTTTTATTTTGGTAAAATCTTCTATCATCTTCCCCATTTCTTCAGGTAACAGTCAAATTATTATCCAAATTATTATCCAAACTATTATTAATTTAAATCCATCTTTTCTCACTTAAAAAAAAGAAAATAAAAATCTTTTGCATTAGAACTAATTACATTCTATGCCTAACAGGTATACAGGCACCTCTTGCAGAGATACAGCTTCAGCAAAATTTCCAGATTCAAACTTCATTGCTGATGGCACACATATTACCTGGAACTGAAAAATTAGAAATGTCCTTTCAGAAATTTCACCTTTCTGGGATAAATCTAGCTATGACAGATAAATGTTTCTACCTCTATACAGAGATGGAAACTAGAAGGCAGTGAGGAAAATATAGTGCAGCTTGTCATGGGAATACATTGTGTGAAATTTGCTACATTGGCTCACTTGGCTTCAGTAAATCTTTGTGGAATTTTTGCTGCAATGTGTTTAACACTGTGTTTGCATTTAGCCATAGTGTATCTATATGACAAGGAAATTACATTTATTATAAGTATTGGTTTAGCACAATTTCCACATCTGTATTGAAATAGAAAAACTCATAAATTCCCTTCTTTCTTTAAGACTCAGTTATTTTAAAAGAACCTTATCTGAAGTGCAGGAAATTCACAGGAAAAAATGAATTTTAAAATACCTTAATATAAAAAAACGCGCTTGTTACATTTCTGTTAGAATGATCTACTACAGAAGTATAGCTTGTAGTAAATACTTCTCTACATATGATTTGTTAGAAATGTTTTTGCACACACTCTTTGAAAAACAGGAAACATTTGGGCAGCTAAATTGGATTTGGTATGGCTCCAAAGGCGCTTCAGTGCACATTAGTTTCAAAATTGAACAATTATTGTATAGCAGTAAAAACGCCATTTTGATCTGAGGGGGGAAAAAGCAGAGCATGATCAGTGACTAAAGTTTCTTTGCTAGTAGAAAATGCAGATTTAGTGTAAAAGAAATAATATTCCTAAAATAGGCTTTTCTTCAGTAAAAGGCATCACCAAAATGCTTAATTTGACAGACAAAAGAGTAACTGAGGACACTGTTACCTTACTGTTCAGAGAAACCTGTCTAATTTAATGATTTAAGCATAATCTGACTACTTAAACAGTAACACAGATACAGATACCTATATTTTAATAAACCCTAGTCCAGGAAGCACCATAAACGACTTGCTGCAACCACTTGCAGTACTTCTGGCAGTGAGGAACCCTAACACAGGCTGCTGTTGCTACACTAGCACTCAAAACCCCAGGCCAGGAGGGATAACCATCCACGCTGAAACCCAAGCTGCCATAGTTTTGTGTTAGAAGCATTAAGGTAACTTAGACCACAGTTACTTTTGCTGCAATAACGCCCCTCACTTGAAGCTAAACTGCCTTCAAAAATATGCCCTAGCTTTGCGCACAGGAAAAAAGAGCTCTCTTTTGGCTTTATCAGTTGGTCTAAAT
Source organism: Phainopepla nitens (assembly GCA_013400175.1). Classification (NCBI taxonomy): domain Eukaryota; kingdom Metazoa; phylum Chordata; class Aves; order Passeriformes; family Bombycillidae; genus Phainopepla; species Phainopepla nitens. Next base: position 49,441 of record VXBQ01001797.1, on the reverse strand, counting down.
ATTTGGGATTTCGACAGCATGGGGAGTGGGAAAATGGTATTTACACTACCCCCCTTTAAGCACTTAATGTACTTCCTTCCCCCTCCTTGTCTCCAGTGTCAGCCAGGTTTACATTTGCTGCAGCTATAGCACCTCTATCTCCTCTGGGAACAGAACACCAGAAACAGCGTATTGCCTCTAGCTTTGTGATTAGTGGCAAGGAAACAGGATGTAAATTCACAAGTACTCACTCAATAATTTTTCATAAATGATAGTGCTATTATATTTGATACTAAACAGGGAAAATATGTGTACAAACAGAGCCATTAATCTACTTCAAGTCATTTGCAGAGAAATACTTTAAGGATCAGGTTCTCATTTACTCAATTGATTTTTATTCTCCACATGCTCGTACCAGATTATGGTGTAAGATGACAAAATCAATAGTTCTGGTGAAACTACTGAAGAGGGATATCAGAGAATACCACTATGCAAGGAATTTATCTACAGAAAGCTCTCAGTGCCACCAAAACTATCACTGAGATAAGGAATGTTAATATCAAACCAGAAGGCTACCTTTGGAATGGACAGTGTTCAACCAGTAACTATGAAGACATCAGAGTTTACAAATACATTTCTTTCACTAAATTCTACACACAACTCCAGTTATCATAGACCACACATTACTGAGGCTTCCTCACTTGGTCCTAAGAGCTGTAGCAGTACATGAGAGTTGGTCCGCAGAGCAAGCTGGGCAGACAGGTAATTTAAAGTGAACTGGAATCTGCCTGGTATTTTGCAAACAGAAGCTTTAATAGTACATACCAGGTAAATGCTTTGCTTCTCTGTGGGCGTTTTAGAATAGATTATGATGATTCTAAAGTTTTTATTCTACATTGTATTATACTGTCATATATGCAATAATTACCTCTTACTACTTGGATATATGAAGAGGTGGAAATACGAACAATGAAAAAAATGAGTCTTTAATTCTTGGGGAAAATGTACCATAAATTCCACACAGCCCCATACTGTGTTCCATCAGCAGAATTCACACTATGGCCTTACAATTTATCCTTTTCTTACATGTGTAATAAATTTAATATGATCTGACCTTATGACATGTCTCTAAAGCTAATTCTCACCAATGAAAATAGTAATGAAATTCTCTAGTCATGGAAGAGAGAAACTGCAGGACAATTAAAACTCCCATGTACTTGGTGCATTTAAAAGTAACTGTTACACTGCCTGCTGTCATTCTCAGATTATGTATCTGTCCAGAATTGGTGTGTTAAAAAATGCAATTTTAATACTGTCATTCAAGAGAGTTAAAGAAGAATCATCTGAAATTCCTTAGTTCATTTGGACAATACAATTGTTCCTATTATACTTATTCATTTGTTTACATACTCTTTGTTTTTCATTGTAATAATTTTCACAGTGTACGGTAGTACACAGCCTTCATTTGTAATATCTTGTGTCATTGTGCTCAGCCAGACCTAAAGCACGGCAAAAACTCAAAACATGAGCATAGCTGCAGTATGAAACTAGAAGAACAAACACTGATAAAGAGTTAGTTTAGGCTTTGAGAAATAACCATATTCATTTAATTCCAGGCATGGATTATTTGATCGCTAATGCAGTTGTGCCAGGTTTATTAAAAAATAGGAGAGATTTATAAAGCAACCTTTTAACTGGACACAGATCTCATGCTATGGTTGTTGCTTGAATGGTAGGGACGTGATGGACTTGGCAGTGCTGGGTTAATGATTCTATGATCTATGATTCTGTTCCTAACATTGGGATAACTCAAATGCCATGTGGAACAAGCTGTGGGTCTCCTGTATAGTCCCTTAGAAATTATGAGTGTTTAGATGTGTTTCTGTAAGGTTTAGAACCCACAACAGGTTATAGAAAGTAGAATTTACTGAGATTTCCTGCCCTCAAGTTACTTGGAGGTAATATATTGTTCCCAGTTTGTTTCCCTTCTTCATCATTGACATAATTTCTCTAAACTACTGCGTTAGTACACTGAAGAATCAAAGGTCCTGCATTTATATAAAAAACACATATTAGAACATTTGTTCATGCTTGGTGATCCCTCTTTTCTGGAGAGAAATTAATCTTTTGTACACCAATGTCATGTTCCTATGGGAACACAGTGAAATATACTAGAACTTCACCATTAATAAATTTTATGATTCTTAAATTGTATCAGGTGAAGCAAGAAGCACTTGACTGTTTAACCTTTTATGAATTTGGTTCCCCTCAACAGAAACTTTTTTTTTTTAATTTACCAGTTTCATTAAGCTTGTGCTACAGAAAACAGAAAATAGGCTTAACAGATGAAGGGTCAGTACTGGATTGAGAATTTACCAGTAAAATAAAACAAAAACTTTAAATATTATAATACAGATCCACCATAGAAACAAAGTAAAAGGTAGATTTTTTCTTTTTCCCCCTTTGGTGCTAGTACCCTGTTAGTGATCATTTGTAAAGTAATCACATAAAAACGCACAGGTCTCCCTTTAGAAGTCTAGATCCTTTATGAAGGCAGGAAAGTCAAAGCTCTGTCTGATCCTCTTCTCTGCATGCCTCCTAGTTTTGCCAAGGAAGCAGTACAGAATAACTGTTGACTCTGAATCAGCAAGAGTAGGAAGTCTAATTAGACTGCAAAGGGATGGCCATTCCTTTGTAGTTTGACACTGGATATACTTCAACATATTTCTACACTCTCATTTTTTAAAAAAGGGGGCTTTGTAAAACCCTGGCATGCTTATATCCTGTTTATTTTGCAATTCATCATACTGTGGTCAGAAGTGCTGCTATTGTATATCCATCAGAGCAGCTTCCAAGATTAAATGAATACATACTAAAGTCTTATTTTGTTTCCACTCCAGTTTGAAAGAAATTAGTCCAAAGTAAAGACAAAACCAACCAACCAAACAAACAAACAAGCCCCCTCTCAATTACAACTTCCATTCCCAAGCAAATCTCAGAACTGGTACACACAGGTACAAATGTGACAGAGAAGGACCTTTTAAATATATAGATAGTTCTTTTTATACTATGTGCTCCACAGACAGGAGACCCTGGTATTGTAAAAGAAATGGACAAAATCATAATAATCTTTGATGACATTTGGTCTTTCTAGACTTTGAACCTGCCTTAAAAAGATTTGGGAGCACAGTTTTACAGCTAAAGTCTTCGCAACAAATTAAATCTTGAAACTCTGCACTGATATTTAAGAGTATGTTTTTGTTTTAATCATCTTTGCTTCCCCTTAAGCCAATCTGGATATAAGTTCTCCAGCATCCTCAAATTATAACCCCTCATCCTTTTCCTCTCTTCTCTTTTACATGCTCTGCAATCACATGTCACCAAAGAATACCTGTCCTTCCTCCATGAGCCCACCATTCCTGTAGCAGTTACAGGGGTTCAAGGAAATCACGTTTGCAGCAAGTTATAAACCAGCACACATTTGTATGAGTGTGCTCCACCTCAAGGGAATAAAGCAAGATATTCACCAGCCCACTCACACAATTGTTACAACACATCGTTAGTAAAAAACCCCCTACTGACAAGTCTAAAGTACCTGCCATTCCTGTTGGCACATTGTAGGGGTGGGACTTGTTGCTTTCAAATAGTTTATGTAACTTGTTCATGACACATGGCAACCAACACGCTGGCTGCATGCATGGAACAGTAATTGAAAGCAGTCAGACAGTGGAAAACAGAAGAGGAAGAATAACTTTCATTCTACATAAATACTCATATTGCATTATCTTCTCTGCAGAGAATTCCACATACTTACTGAAAGCCTGATTTTGTCCCCATGGAAGTGCTAATTTCGTAATTTAAGTCAAAGATTGCTATGGCTCTATATTTCTCCTCCCATAAGCAGAAAATTTTGACACCTGGATGCTAAATTAGATATGACAGAATCAGACATTACTAAGACAGAGACCAATGTTCATACATTGAACTTCTTTTCATGTAGAATTGAAACAAATAATTTTCTTCTCTCTCTGCCTATTTTGATGACATTAATCAAAATCTGTGGTGCTGGGGAAGGGAATCACAGAAGAAATACTTATTTGCATTTAATAGCTGAATGCTTGCAACAAATTCCAGCGTGATCATTGGCTTGTTTGTGAAGGCCATAACACAGGTAATGAACCTGCAGTTGGTGGCAAGCATAGCATTTAAAGAAATGCCAGACAGAAAAGGCTGTACTATGTTTGAATGTTTATGAGGAAAATAACAAATTTGCATCAACACTTCCTTACTTTGCCTCTCTCCTAAAATATAATTTTCAGTACAACAAGTAATTAGTTGAGCACATTAACTAAGTAAAAACGGAATAAAAAAGGTATGCTCAAATCTCTCATTCTGGACAATCAAATGAATCAACAGCGTAATCCACTAAGAAAATTACCTGAAGAATGAGTGAATTGTGTTAGTATCCTTTCCCCTCTCACTTCCAGCCCCTCTTATATTCTACTACTGTGAGACTTCAAATACATAAAATTTAGGTTTCAATTCTATCTTGCCAGAGAGAAATATTAATGACATTAAAAACTCTAATTTCTTTTACACTTACAAGAATGAAGCATATTTTCCCACACAGAATAAACCAGAAGCTGACAATATTGAAATCAGCATACATGTCTCCCCAAACACTTATAGCAATAAAGATGTAGCCAGTTACATTTTTGACATTTGTTTTATTTTAGAATCTGGTTTAATTTTTCCTTTCTTCTGTCCACTTCAGTGTGGAAATTCATGTGTGAAATGTGCTTTCCATATAAAGTCCTTTCCATGGGCACTGCCAGAGCACAGCCAAAAAAAAGGATGACTATGAATAGTCCCCCTAAATTTTCTATCATTTCATATTTTGCATGCACATTAAGTTTGTCAATTACATTGTGTCTTCATGAACAGTATCTGCTGTGGTCATTCTAGTAATGACATATGAGCCTCTGATTCTGTTAGCAAGTCTAACAAGGGAATGGGAGTCTCGTGGGAGGAGTTCTAGCAGACAAAAAAAACCCGTTTCATAATTTCAGACATGTCTGAGATTCCCAGGTGTCAAACACTGGTGATAAATGGCATCCATAATGACATTAGATCAAAGTCTCAACAGAGAAAATAAACAATTTGAATTGCACTCAACAGAAAGATCAGATTTATTTTTTTGTAGTGTGGAGAGAGCTCCCCTAGTGACAAAAAGTATCAAGCAGCTATCCTTATCAAAATGACCACTTCCCTATACAGATGCTAAAGATTTCTCATTGCATGATAAATTTTCTTCAGGAATCAGGATGTACACAGAGTAGACATTAATGCATGTGCTCTGGTATTCCCCTGGGAAGCCCAAGGAGCCGCATAACAATTGCTCTGTGCCAAATCCCAGAAGAAATTATTTAGCGAGTCTTCAAATGTTACCAAGTGGTTGACAGGTCCTACCATAAATGAAGCCACTCAGTTCAGCAGTAGACATGGTGGCTACTGTGTTTGGTCATATGAACAAAATAAGCCTCTTCTGCACTCTTTTGTACTTTTTTGTCCAAGTTCCTAGTTGTCTGAGTATTTTGAATCTAGCCACCCAGTGAGACCTAGTCAGCAGGACCTTAGTTTTGGAGTGATTATGAAGGAACTTACCAAGACACAGACTGATAAAACATACTATCCTTGCAAAGTACTTCTGCCACTAGATGCCAAAATTTTTATAAACTACTTTAATCTAAGTCTTAATAGAGAGTTTCAGAAAAATGGCTGAAAAAAAAAGCCAGTATAAAGATTATGAGATTAGAACCTCCACTCTGGGAAACTATCAGCATACCACACCTGGATCCATTAATACCATTGCCACTTTTCTCAGTGTATTTTACTCACGAGTAAGCAAAGTTTTCTGAACACAGCAAACATTTATGTACATGAGCACTCTTACTGCCTCACTAAGACCATTCAAATGGATGGAGTGACTCAGGCAAGTAAGTGTAGGATGAAGGCGAGATATTGTTGCTTCTATTGCCAAAAGCTATCGAGCTGAAGTGTAGCAGTTATGAGTACCTGCATGCCTGTTTTACAAACACAGATTTAGTATTGACACTGAATGAAGTATCTTTCCCAAGACTGTGGAGATACACTTGTTTAACTTGAGAACAAAAAAACCCCCGCTCCTTTTAACAACAATTTACAGAGATTTCCGTATGGGCTTGTTTCTACAAAGCTGAATTCACACCAAAAGATATGGACTCTATCTTGAGCAGTGCCATATCCTAACAATGATATACATCCCAACATATATATCCTAGTATCTTATATATCCTAATGTATGCTATACATCTCAATCTTTGACAAGCTTTTCATACTGCAAAATGAAAAGGCATTTGCATTGAGAAGTATGGAGACTGTGGATATTCTTTCACAGTCACAAGTAAACATACATAAGGTATTGAATTAATACAAACTATAAATATCTCTTAATTCTACCCCACACTCACTATTATTCACAAAAATGCTCACAATGCATAGTAGCAAACATTAGGCCTAACTAAGATAAAATTATGTGAAGAACACTTTCCCACTGGAAAACACTACGAGAAATCAGGTCATCACAATGTCTTAAGTTCTGCAATACACTTCTCAAAAGTAACACCTCCAGGTATTTTGGAAGACAGACCATTACTCAGGGTTTAGCAGAGGCCAGAAGAACCTTCCCTAAACCCCTTGACAAATAAAAATTTTAACTCTAGAATCACTTCAGTCTTGCAATCCAATCCACAAATTTATCAAGATGTCTTGAAATAAATGCTTAATCATTAATACCTTAAGAAAGCCATTCTGTACCTATGGCTAATATTTTTTCAATAAATAAGATTTTCATCATCTCAGTAGCCCTTCTTTGCATCTCATACTGGTAACTAACTTTCATCAACAATGATCAGAACCAAATCAAATACTGTGACTATGTACTTTTTATACTGATAGAGTATCATCCAGTGCATATTAGAAAAACACTGTCTTCTTAGAATATTGTGTTCTGTGTTTTCAGTTTCACTCCATTCTAATCCTACAGTTAAAATCACGGAATTTCCCCCAGTTCTCTGCAGGTCTTGCAATACTTCCCAACTTCAACTCATCCACAAATTACATGACTTCGATGGTGACCTCAACCTAAGTCACTGATATGTGAAACAGGATGTGTCCCTAGGCTGATCTCTCTCCATTTCCATTCTGAAAATAATTTAGAATTTACTGCAATCTCTTTTTCCACCAGCTTTAATCTCTTTTTCAATTCTCATGTTAATCTATTTCCATCCAAGTATTTTTAGGGCCTTATCTCAAGCATTACTTCATTTTAAGTAAATTAAATTAATTGCATTCATTTTCTAAAAACGCAGAGTGCCAAACCACTCAACGGTGAGGGGAAGAATGAAAGGGCAAGGAGGAAACATACTATATGCTAGCATACCCATGTTTGAACTTGCAAGGCTTGGTTCACTATCTAAAGTAATCTCTTGCTTAGTCTTGTAAAATAGCAGGCCTAAAGTTATCACAGCTTTTTTTTTTTTTTTTAAATACAATTTCTTAATTCCATTAAAGGTTCTTATTACTGCATTTATACTTATTTCAGTATTATAGAATGGAGGTTATTTTGGACCTCTGATAAATTCAACATTTTAAGATTTGCATTAAATGCTACTACTTTATATATTCCTGTCATTTACATTCTATAAATTCCTGCCTGTCATTTACAACTACAATGTTTCCGTATCTCAAATATTCTCATTTCTGCCCATTGTTCCCTAAATTATGCTATCAAGTTTTTTTTCCATTTCTTCTTGTAGTGGGTCAACCTTGGTGGGACACTAGGTGCCCACCAAACCACTCTATCATTCTCCTTCCCACTGGGACAGAGGACAGAAAACAAGATGGAAAACAACTAGTGGGTTGAGATAAGGCAAAAAAACCCCACCAAAACCAAACCAAAAAAAACCAAAAAACCATCCCTTCTCTGCCACTCCTAAAAATTCTATTTATTTGGGGAACTTATTACAATGATCAGCCCTCCTTTTCTCATTACTTGTCAGAACTACAAAAATTCTGACTATATCAATAAGTGTTAAATCTAAATAATCCCATTTTATAGATGGGCTAATTGAGGCAAAGGGAAGTTTACAATTGCATCAACTGTTTAGCAGGAGGTCGCCAAACTTCGACAGATTAGTTTGTTGGGCTCTGACTTGTGAAATAGCTCTGAGGTAATTTCCATATATCTTTATTTAGATGTTGTAGAACATCTAAAGCTCTTCAAAGAAGGGAAGTACAATCACTACCTCTTTATTTACAGCACATACCAGCTAAAATCCAGACCAGGTAATCTTTGCAAATTACCCAAGAATGCCTAAACATGCAGGCTATCACTCAGACTTAGCATTGTATTAAACGACAGAAACCTCCTCCCAGCTATGGGAACACCAAAGATTGAATACAGACACTGAAAATGGGGAGGCAAATCAAAACAGGAAGGAAAGCACAAAATCAGCAGATAGCATTTTAAGGCAAACAGATCTCTGTAGTTCTCTGCAGGTCAACTCAATTTTAATTACTTAATAAATAGGACATATTTAATAAGCATAGATTCTTAGGATGGGAGGATCTACTCTCCATTTTCAGAATGCTGTCAACTTGTATTTTTTTGCTTCCCTTTTATAGCCAGACTTAAGATTCTGCTATCATTTTGTCAACTAGGTTAACTTTCTCCTATGCTGTAACTCACATTTGTTCCAGTCTGCATTAAAAAAAAGTTATGTTTTTTTTTCCCTATCATTCCTGCACATTTCCACCTCTCCTAGCCCTCTGTAATCTTCTGCCTTAAGATCCAGCATTTTTTCTCATCACTTTCAAGGTCCTAAAGAAATTTGACAACTCTAACCTCATTCCAGTCACTATCCTGCTCCCATTCCATGTGGGATTTTAAATAATTCTTCTGATTTCTTCTGCAATCACTTCTGTGCCCCCTCTCATTCTGTGGAGAACGCAATTTCTTTTTCTCCCCTGGCATATGTCTTCCCTCTTTCAAGTTAGTTTTCAATGCTTATTTTTAAGTTTCCTATTCTGAGATCATTTAGGGCATTACAACAGTGTCTATAATCAGACTGTTCCAATACTCTTGCAAGCCACGGAGAGCTCTGCTGGCAGCACTAATACTCTTTTCTTGATTGATAGTGAAATATCTAATGGAAATTCATGTTTTGTCCAGTTCTCTTGTTACTACACCTGTGCATTGAAAGGTGATGATACAGTAAGAAAAAAGTATTGCTCCTTTTCCCAACAAACTTGGTTAAAATCCCAATGTTTAAAAATAGGTACTGAGGTGAAAAACTGTTGCTGTCAGTACTAGGATGCATTGGTGGTTTAGAAACTTGGTATCAATGTCTAGGTTTTCCTAGTACACAGATATCCTGGCTCAGGTTCTAATTCCATAAACTGCACAACAAAGGATATTGAAAAGTACGCAAGAATTACACTTTATAAGCATGGGCACTTTCCAATTTCAATCAAAACATTAGCACAAAGACTTTACAATAATAGAAACCACATTTGATCTTTTGTAAATTTAACTTCCTTTGGATTTGTGTTCTCATTCTTTTTGTACTGGACTCCTCTTTTACAGTTGACATGAAAAACAAGAAAACCAAAGAGAATTCATTTGGAATAACACACAATTAAATGCTAACTTTTGGCCCTATGCTAGTACACTTAAAACCTCACATTAAGAACATTTGTCAGCAGTATTTATATATCTGTATCTGACATTTTCCCAATAACTGCAAACAAGGTAATAATTGTTTTTTTGAAAGGCATTCCTATAGCTCACTATTGAATTTACAAGCATTATATTATACATGCACTGATGTGTCTGGCACACAAACCACATCCACTCCCGTATTCTGCTTCAGGTAGGAAGTTTCTTTGCTGTTAGTTTCTTGTAGGTCAATATTATATAGTCTCAAATATTACTGTTACAATCACAGTCTGGAATGTGATCATACTTATTGTCTATGCTTCTGAAATTTCATTTACAAAGGACACTATTAAATATTCCACCTGAAATGACTTCAAAAATTTGAGAACACTGCTTCCAGTATTAGTAAATCAAATTAATTTGAAAAAATCTTCACCATTTCATAAAGGATAACTTCCTCTGCAATACACTTTTAAAAGACTTATGTAGGAATCCTGAAGTATAATACGGAACTTTTCCTGGAGAGAAATAAAAATACAAAGACCTGCAAAAACATAAAGCTTTTTAAGTAACAAACACTGAACAGATTGACTAAAATTCTAGCTTACATAAGTAGCAAAACTGAACATGGAATACCTGATAAAAATCTGACAGACGCCTCCTTCTCCTTTCTTAAGCAAGATTTAGAAGATTGAGAACTCACAATCCAAAGGAGAATGGCCAACAAGTGTGTAGGTGGCAGTCAGACTGAAAAGAAGGGTTGTTAACTGCAATATGAACAAACTCATCACTCTCCTTTATTTAATACTGTATTTGTTTGTGCGGGGAAGCAGTTGAGAGAATCTATGTGTTGATACTTTATCACTCAGAATGGCTATAAAGCGAATCCGTCAGCACTTAAAAGCTCACCAAACATTTAAAAATGGGGTCATAAATTTCAGTGCTTGTCACAAATTCCAATTTGGAATAGTTATAGCCTATGTACCCACATTCTCCTGACATTTTCAAATATGTACACTTTTTGAACAGTTCTGCAACACTGGTTTGTACTTTTGGGCTATCTGCTGTATTTAAAGCTGTCCCAGAGGCTATCCTTAATGGAATGGAAATGCTTTGCTATAATTTACTTTAGGCAACAGTTTAGATGATAATTATTAAGTCTGTTATATCAAAAATCAGCAGCTTAAAGATGGGGTTTAAAACATGTTTTTATAAGCTGTCACAAAACTTCTCATTTTAGAAATGATTACAGCAAAATAATTTTATGGAAAATAAATTAACCAGGCTATGTCAGGTATTGTGGTCTGAAGGTTGCTATTAGGATATGTTCCATTTTACAGGAAATTTTAGATAGTAAATCTTCTAAACATTAATTTATTTTCAGAAAGAATGTCTTGTTAGCTCCTCTAAGAAATTCTTAAACTTTTATATTAGCATTTTCATCTCCATTCCCCTCAAGAACATTTACTTTAATTTTTTTCTAGGCAGAAGAAAGTTAACAGATGTGCAAATGATCACTCAAACAAATTGCTTATGACTTTTGCATTGCTTATCACTTTTTTACTGATGATTCTCTGGTTTCCTAGAGGAACCAAGAGGTACAATATAATCATGGCCAACAGAAAGTATTTTATACTCTTTAAGAAATACTTAAATTTTCATTTTCAAGCCTAGTTACATATTCCATTTCAGATCATTCAACCACAGAAAAACCCAACAACTTTAATTTAAAAGCCTCAAATCAATACAACATTATATCATAGCTTACTTATTCTTGCATGTAATACAAAACACCAAAGTTCTTTTTATTATTTTATAAACAGAAATAGGAAAACTTCCTACAAGTTCTGGGGACTGAAGCTGGTTTAAAAAAATAGTACTATGATCGTGAAATGAAAGAAACTTCTGCCTATTTTATAGCAATGCTGCATAAACTTTATAGCAATGCTACAGAGTAAACCAACAATTATATATGTAGAAGACTTTGCTGTAATTCAGTTTGATGCTGAAGTGAGAGGTCTATCTTGCATGAAACACTGTACAAAATACGGCTTACTGCTCAGGTCTGTACAGCATTACTGTTAAAAAAGTTCAAGATGGTTTTATTCTAAATTTCCCCAAACAATTAAAATCTAACCCAAGTCACTGTCCAGATTAGCATGGTATACCATATCAGAAAGCAGCCCAAAAAATATTGCATTCTATCTATTAAGTCTCAGTCAACTAAAGCGCTTAAGAATACATTTTTAAGTTTCATATTACTCATTTCAAATCTGCTGTCAAAGACACCACACACTTTAAATGATACAACCAGCTAAACTTTACTTCATGCTTAAGTTTGATTTTCTTTTCCCCGTCTTTTTGCTTTGAACATAAGATTTATGTTAGTCACTCCAAAGCAGTGAAGCTATAAATAGCATGGATTTGACCTAGCAGCTTGGAAAGACAGAGAGATGAGATACAATGTCATTAAAAATATTACATATATCAGACATGCTTTATGGTGTACTCACTTATTATGTCACGCCAGTTAAAAGACTGCCTATTCCTTCTTTTAAACAGCATGGGGGGATTTTTAACAATCAAGAGCTCTATAATTGCAGTGGTAGACCTCATAAAGACTCAAAATCCAGTTTCCAAGATATTTTAATTAAATCCCAAATCCAAAAAGTCTTCACAACAAAGCAGACAGGAAAATATTAGTTGGTATTACAAAGCTCTATGACATTAATACCAGAGACAAACCTATAGTGTTTAATGGCTGATTTTTTCCAGCCTCTTTAAAAGATGGAATAGTTTTGTTCTTTCAGTACGTCTTCCGGAAAGTCCGAATTATTTAGAATCTCTGCCTCCAGTTTCAGGATCATTGTTGATAAACATCTGTATTTTCTCTTAGTTACCCATACATATACAAAATTGTAAGTGTTCACACAGAAGGAACAAGAACTAATAATCAAGAATACATGTAGCAGTCCATACACCTGTGGGGGATTAGATTGAAACGCCATCAAAATTATTCCCCCGAAGTATCAAGAGACGTTTTTTCCAGCACATTTTCAAATGAAATACAAAGGTCCTCAAGACTCCCTCAACTTAGGCTTACGTCTCAGATAATACAAATACCAAAATAATTTATGTATAGAAAAGTCCTTCCCAGTGTGGACCTATCAGCCTTCTCACATGCTCTCATTTCAGGAGGAAAGCACTAATCTTAGTTTTAAAGCTAGTATACCTATTAAATAATTGTTTGCAATAATGAAACAAGGGCAAGAATTTTAACAGAACATCCTAATTCTCAAGTTTTTTACAGTCAGCATTTTCCAATTCTGATAATCCAAAAATTGCAAGACGAATTCTAATTTTTAACTGGTGTTCACAGTACTTTCTTCAATATTTTGCACACATCAAGCCACTCGGTATTCATGTTTCACGCTCTACTGTCTGTAAAATGAAATAGAGATTCCTACTGTACCATTAATTGCTAATCTGACACTGAAACAGTGGTTTCATTGTCATGAGTTATGGGATTGAGAATTTCTGTGTAACTCCACTTCCCTAACAGGTACAGTAATAAACTATTAGTTCTTTAGGCAAAAGACATGAATCGGTTGGATTAAAGCTTCATTCTCTGCCTGTAATGAGTAACTTGAGGGCTTTCTGTAGATTCTGCACAGCAGTGCTCACGTCTTCATACTGCAAAGCACTGCCAGCATATTTGCAATATTTTTGAGCTCTGGCAAAGTCCTCTGGAGTCAAGCGGACTTCTCCTGCAAAAAACATAAGTATTACAAAGTTATTACAAAGGAAATCTGACCTAAGCTTCCTTTCTTATGATTTTTATGATTTATTTATGTTTGTGGTAATATTATGAAAACAAGGCTAATATTTGTGGTAGTATTACAAAGACCAAGCTACAATATTTCTTCTGTTCTGTTCTCTTTTCTTTCCATTCATATAAAGCTTAACTTCTTTGCTATTGAAAAATGTGAGGACCTTTCTAAACACCAGTATTTGCATGACCCAGTGCCTTTCAAAAGTAAGCCAATACCTTTGAGAAACATCTACTTTTCATTTAAGACAGCAAAGGAGAGCTTTTACATGACATTAAGTTAGCTTTAATCGTGTTACAACCTGCAAGAAACAAGTACAGTGCTTTTTGTATTTACAGCATAATTACTCTGCTCTCTTCAGGAATAATACATAGTTAGAAATGGTTCCTTCTCAACTGGAATAACTTTTCAGAATGTAGAAGCATTTCCCACTTGCATGTTTTCACACATTTTATGTTTCTGTTTTTCCAAACAATTTTTATGTTTCCAATTTTATGTAAGATGACTGTAAACAAGATTAATTTCATGAAATGTGCCCATTTTTGTAACATTGAAGAAGACTAGCAAAAAATATTCCCATAATATAGTATTTACCAACTGTTACTTATTAATCACAGTATTTTCTTGATATAAGTTAAAACTTTAGGAATCCTGTAGCGCTCAAACAAATGCATTCAGTATTGGAGAAGGCATAGAAGGGACTTATGTCCTAACTGGCAGAAGATTTTATATGTGAATAGTGTCACTGATGTGGGTGTAAAATATAGCACAGCTGTGTTACTGTACCTCCTTCCACCCACAAATTCACTGGGAGTTTTAATGCTAATCCCATGCCACTCCAATAATCTATGGACAAATTATAAAATCTTTACTCAGGTTCTTTCAAAACAACTTAACTTGACAGATTTTTATGGGCATGGATAAATAACTGCATAAAACACTCAAGATTATGCAGATATTTAATAATTTCCCACGTAGTATGGTATAAGCAATGAATAGATTTCACCAATTAAGAGAAAATGCGCTCTTAAATGTACCATACACTTCACATAAAGTTTAGTTAAACAAAGATTTAGCTCTCTAAGTATAATTTACTTTTAAGCAACTACATGAATATACTTAAAGCCATTTTTTATGGCACAATTTTAGTTAGCTGGATCCTTTCTTTCAAAATAGAACTGTTGTTAGCAATACTGTGAGAATGTTTACTAAAGAATCTCTATTCTTATCAAAAAATGTCTATTATATTTGCTTTTCCTTTCCCCAGTCTTACTATTTAAGAACAGCTTTTGAGCAAACAAAAAAGAAAACCTGGGAATATTAAAAACTAGACTGGTCTGCTGGTTTTCAAAATGACTTTACCCAAACAAAAAGCAGAAAGGTAAGCACTCTGAAGAATAATTTTATGAATTTTAGAATTATACTCTAGAACTCTATTTCTTTTCCTTTCAATAAATAAATATAATCATTGAGGGACATAAAGACTTGGTGAGCTCATTATCGTTGCAATGTATATTAATTTCTTAATAAGTGAAGCCACATTAAATCTCTTAAAATACATATGTGAGTAAATACACACGAGGGAGTGCATAAACAAAGGCACACACCTCAGGTATTAAGTAACCTCAATAAAGTCACAGAGTAAGAGCAGCTGGGGTCAATCTGCGACCACACTACAGAACATCTTTAAGAAATTAAAAAGACCAAATTCCCCTCCAAGTAGCTTTATGCTATGATGCCAAAAGAAACTACAAAATCATTCTTTAAAAACTGGCCAAGGCATCAGTCCAGTATTCAACTAATTTATTGGAAGCAAGCCTAAATTCACCCGTCTAATCTTATTTTTACAGTATGAGCTCTGTTAATGTTTCGCTGGCATAAAGCCTTATTTATTATGAAATCTACCTCAGATGCTATTATGACATAACTTGAGGAAAAAAAGTTATTAATTTTAAATTTATAAACCAAAATTTATATAGTAAGAAGGTAGATCTTTTGATGTGCTCAGTAGCCTGAGCTCCCATTGAAGTCAACATCTCACAACAGAAAAGCAAAATAGAAACAAACCAGCTCTGTGTTCTGAAGTTTTATAAATAATGTAAAGCTTAATTGTAATGACTGCGCTTACAACAAAGGTATAACCACAAAAGTTAGTGACCGACTTCAATTTACATATTCTAAGGTTAAGCAGTTTTGGAGGAAGGGCCCTGGGGGTCCTGGTGGGTACCAACTTGGCCATGAGCCAACAATCTGCCCTTGTGGCAGAGAGTGACAATGCCATCCTGTGCTGCATTAGGAAAAGCACCATCAGCAGGTGGACAGAAGTGATCCTGTCCCCTCCAGCCACATCTGGAGTGCCGTGTCCAGTTCTGGGCTCCTCAGCACAAGAGAGACGGACCGACATCCTAGAGACAGTCCAGCAAAGGGCCACAGAGATGACTAAGGGAATGGAGCACCTCTCATATGAGAAGCAGCCAAGAAAGCTGGGACTGTTCAGCCTAGAGAAGAGTGAGCTCAGGGGATCTTATATCAAGTATATAAACACCTGAAGGGAGAGTATTAAATGGACAAATATAGGCTTTTTCTCAGTGATGCCCAGTGACAAGACCAGAGGCTAAAACACAGGGGGGTCCTGTCTGAACATCAGGAAACAGTTTTTACTCTGAGGGTGACCAAACTCGGGGACAGGTTGCCCAGAGAGGTTGTGGTGTCTCTGTCCCAGGAGAGATTCAAAATTATTTTTTGAATCAGCACCGACTTTTTTTCTCAAACTTCTTCAGTGCAGGAAATTAAACCACAGGGAGAGTGCATGGGCAGGGGGAGACATAAAGGACATGGTCCTGAGTGACTGGTTTTACATGATCCTTCCTTGAGCAGACAGATTGGACCAGACCACCTCCTGAAGTCCTTTCCAACCTCAAGTATCCAGTGATTTTTGGCTCTAAAAAAAGTCCAACACTGAGACATGAAAGGTATATTGTATTTATTCTGAAACAGACATGCTTCTTGTGTTAATGTGAAATTATTAGGACTGTCGTTATAGTCCTGAAACATGACAGGAATATGGATTCTGTAACCAGAAGAATGATTGTAGTAACCGAACTAGCTGGGATGAATAATAGCTTAGCCCAGGTAGCCTGTGCAGAAAGCATGAACCTGAGACCATGGGAGGAGGGATACTGAAAAGATGCTAATGGCATCATTCCAAAATAGGCCATGTTTCTTGTTCTGGTTCTCTGTTGGTTTGGGACCTTTGACACATTAGGTCATGTCCCTGTTCTGTGTTCAAGATTGGACACCTGCCCTCAGGTAACCCTATATATTGTCAAGGTAGCCACACCCATGGGTCTTTGGTTGTTACCCCCTGGATCCTGCGGGTGTTTGTTATTTTATATCATTAAAGTATTATCTTCAGGCACACCATTGTTCCCATCCCTTTATATATCTAGCCATGCTCCACCCGGCTGGACCTGTCCTGAAATCACAGTGAGGACCTAAGATACATGATTCCTTTAGTTTAAGAGGAACACAAAGTGAAAACAACTTGACTAGAGCTGCTGAAATCATTTTGGGAAAAAAACCAACAGTTTTAGAGTGAAGGTAATGTGCATTTTACATAAACATATCCCCTTCTCCCTGGAATCCTTTTCTAACCATCAGATGTTTTTCCTTTTTATGATGCCTAAATATAAGGCAGTTAATTTAATAAGATTTCAATCATACCAATTAGTGCATGAAAACAGTGATGGCAAAGGTGACAAACGGTTTTTGAAACAAGATACTCCTTTTTCCCATTAAATCACTTGAAATATTTGAAATATAAGTACTCAAGGATTTCTTTTCAAGGTCACGAAAACACATTCGCTGTCAAATTATTTTTTCTACTTTGTGTGTAGAATATCAAACATTATACATACAACTACAATGGACAAAAGCTTTCTTTATACTATGCCACCTGTGGAAGGGACCATATGGCAACACAAAAAGCTCTTATAAAAACTGTGTGGCACAACTATGAATGCCTTTAGTGTTAGCAAAATCTAGGGGTAATAAATTTTTAAGGAAAACTACACTAGAGAAGTGCATACACATGTACAAGAAGTTGCTGCATAACTCTACCTTCTGTTGTCAGACACATTAACCTATGCTTAAATGCAAAAGCTTTGACACTTTCAAAAAGTCAGTGTTAAACTCTGAAACCTCTTTCCACAGGACAGGACAACTATTGAAAGATTTATGCTAACTAAAACTCAAAGAACACTATTCCTTTAACTTAATCTTCCTTTGATAAAATATTCTACTCCCCTCCACCAAAAGTGCAAAGAAAATATGTAATTTATCTTTAAAATATACATTTGATCTTACTACAAGAAAGAGTCTTGGAGGAGTATGTTGAATACTCTGTTTGGCTATGCATATACTACCACATTCAACACTGCCAAGGAAGGCGTTTCACCACTCAAACTTGACTGTCTGCAGCATCCAACTGCTGGAATGGACTCCAGTATGGTTTCGGCCCATGCAAACCAGCACTTTCCCAAACAATTCCTGGGCATGACTTGTGGTCAGAGCAAACCACACGCCATTCAATACGAGCAGTCTTAAGAAGCTACCTTGTTTAGGTTTAAAAGTTTAATCTAATGGATGTGAGAGGTTCTGTGCCAGCTGTTCTTGGTGCCAAATATTTGCAAGCCTGTATAATTTGTTAGCATAGACACAGACATCGTGTCTAAATCATGGAACAAATGTACCTTGCACTGTGCTAGCTCTGCAGATTTACTGGATGGAGGGCAACACTGATCCTCCCTTCCCGTCCAAAGGAAACCTCAGTTCCAAAGGAATGGTACACACCTCAGTGTGCAGCAAGGATCTCGTCCTGATATGTATATTGCAGCTCTGGAACTGGGGAGGGCTCCTGGGTCCCACAGTTTTGTACACCCATTAACAGATACAGGCATTTCTCAATCTACTTATGGGTGAGAGAACAAGGCCAGTGTTGGCATAGAAAGGATTCCTCAGCAGCATGAGGAGAAAAATGCACAACAGGACAGTGCCAGGCAAGGACAAACACTTTCCGTTGCTCTCAAGCTTCTCAATTCCACACATGCAAACAAAACTGTCACTGTACCTCTGCTGACACATCCTCTGTGCCCTCTGAGACTCCTGCATAACTGAAAGTGTGTTTTCCAAGCTTTCAAACCACGAACCTGTATGACCTTTATCATCTCTTTGGGTGCACTTTTGCAGCACTCCCTCATAAGAATGTAACACTGTGAGCTGTTACAAGACCCAAACTTGTAGTGACACAACAGATACGCAGAGCAGGAACGCAGGCATGAAAATATTCAGGTTAGATCAAGTTAAGAGATTTATCATGGTGCTTAGCAAGGTCTTAATCTCTTAATTACACAATATTACACCTACTATGCATTCTCATAAACACACTTAAATCTTTCTTATTTATGTACTTATTAAAATAGGTTATCTCAGATGGGTGGTAAGAGGGAGCAATGCACTGATACTATTCAGGTATTGAATAATGGAATGTTTTAACCTTAATAAAAAATTTAAGTTTCAATCAAACTTATGACATTTTTGACAACCAGAAACATACATTCAAACTGAGAAACAATGATGACTAAAATTTTCAGAGTAGTTACCAAAAAACCTGGTACAATGACTGTCTAGATCATGATAAGCTAAAAATGAAACCTTTGCTTCCAAACAGCACAAAATTTGCCCTCCAACTAGCAGTTACTATGGCAAGGCTTAAGTAAAGCTTTGAGCCATTTCAGCTGAGGAGCTACCAAAACCCCTATCTCCAAAACTCAAAAACTTCCACCAAATTTAAACGTTACAGCTACAGGTCTGAGGTATTGTTTTCAATAAAATGAGTTACTGCCACATGAGATGTTAGTGCCAGCTCAGCTGGCCAGAGCATGGTGCTAATAAAGCCAAGGTTGTGGGTTCTATCCCTGTATGGGCCACTCACTTCAGAGCTGGACTCAATCCTTCTGGGTCCCTTCCAGCTCAGAATATCCTGTGATTCTGTGATTACAATAATATGCCAGAAAAACTATAGCACTATAGTACCTTCTGCTCTTCAGGAGAATACTAAAGGTTAATATGTCTCTATCAATGGCAAATTTTGCTATTTTTAAGACATTTTCTATAAAAATTGGCTTTCTAATATACTAAAATGAAAATATCCTTAAGCAGTCTTTATGCCAGCAGACTAAAAACAAGTTAATCATCTAATTCCTACTATAGTATTCGACTGAAGCAAAAAATGCTTTTTAAGAAAAGCTATTTTAACACAGACACGCTCTTCAACAGCATAACAAAGTAACTAAATATATGTAAGTTACAAAATACAAGAACATACCTATCTAAATTTTGTAGTCATAACAGGCGATGTTTTACTGTGGTTGGTACTAGAACTTAGCATAGCAATTATGTATACTATTGTATACTAATATATACTACCAGCTTTCCCTGATAAACTGTAGGAGAGAATATGAACAGATTTTGTACCAGGACTTCTAGATCTCCTCCTCACTCAACATCCATGTTATATTGCCAACAAAAACCTGATTATTACAAACAGATGTAATTTATGGGTTTTTTTTTTACACTATTTTCTCTATTCAATGAACAGAAAAATTCTTAGAAAACTGTTAACTCTTTGTCGGAATGTACATGAGCACTCAAATTAGAATCTTAGATTCCAGCTTTATGGTCAGGTACTACTCTTTCCACAGACCACGGTTCCCCTAAGGTTAGCCCTTACGTGTACACTTCAAAGCATGGAATATGCAAGCAGACATAAAATACGTATGATCTAGGTTATCAGTGATTTCAACATCAAAGACAGATGACATCTTAAGAAGTAAAAGCCTTGATTAAATGGTACATCAAAAAAATATCATTAGCAGAACCTTACTAATTGTTTCATTTAACAAACATTAAATATTCCTGACATTATAGTCAGGAAGCACACACTATTATTCTGCACAAAACCACAACCTGAATGTTTTATGAATTATTTTATGAAATTAATAACTTACATGCTGACCCTGTAGAATAAATTTTAAGCAAAAGGAATGTGTATTAATTACAAAAAATATAATTTATCAAGGCTATCAGGAATATAGACTTTTCAAAATATATCAGAACATGAGAAGCAACTACATAAATAATAAAAAGCCTTATGCAATGCTAGCTCACTGGTTCAAAGTAGTCAGACAGACAACACTATATTGCAACAGCCTTCAGAAACTACTAATATCTTAGCAACACAATGCTTAAACGTTGTCCATTCTTTTTAAAATTCTGAAATAGCATTCAGATAATACTGACAATATTTCTCAAAAATCTTCCTTCAGTACAGGGGAGACACAGAGGACACAGTATGTCCATGTACAATACTACAAATGCCACAAGCTTACCTGCAGACTGAGCACTGTAAAGAGAAGGATCAACTAGAGGAATATTCTGAGGAGCAGGCTGAATGGTGTTACTTGTCACTCCTGCAAATCAATGCAAAAAAATGGACTTGGATTATTTTTATTTACCGGCTTTAAGAGCAAGCAAAAAACCGGAACAGACACACCTTATGATTTTCAAATTATGCAGATGATAGTGTACTAATTCTGAAATTCAAATACTAATTCTGTGTAACAAATAGTTTTAATGCTTTCACTTCAAATATGAATGTTTTATAAACTACACCAGCAGAATGTACGGACTGTAATCCATTTTACCAGTACAGGATTTCACAGAAATTCAATTTTTGGCATTAAAAAAAAAAAAGAAAATACTAGTATAAGAGACATGGGTTACCCTAAAGTATTGAGGAAAACCTGCTAAAGAAAAGTGTGAGTAAACTTTTATATTTGAAACTTAAATTCTACATTCTAGTACCAGAGGCAGTCTACATTATTATACTTTAAAAGCCCAGTGCCAGTCATCTCACACTTGCAAACTACCTCTTTCCTAATTCATTTGAAAACAACTAGTGAGGAAAAAAAAAGCTAGCTAAGTTTGAAAGGGAAATAATGGTGCTAGAAGAAGAAACAGCACTTTAAGCTGTGAAGCATTCTTGTACCTGCATTCCTGTTTTAGGTAAACTCATTTGCTTTGATCCAAAACTATTTCTGCAGTATGTCCAGAACATACCAGACTAGCATAAAGTTATTTCTACATCTGCTGTCTAGGAAGAGGGTATAATCACTTTTCTAAATTACATCACTCCATTGAATGATTGCTGGGGTTAAAAGTATGTAATGCACAGAATTCATGTATTCCAACAAGGTATGTACTCCGTAGCTTTCAGATCTGGTAAAATACAAACATACTCTCCCTCCCAAACCCAAAAAAACCCCCACCTATCTGAAGGATTTCCCTTTGATAAAGCTGAAAAAAAGAGCATCCTGAACTCTTCATAGGGTGAAGCATTTTTTAAATGAGAAAATAAAAGGAGGGATTGTGTGACAAAAATATCTCGTGTGTTTACAAAAATATATCTGAACAAAAATGATCACCAGGATTGAAATCAAGAGATTTTAACTTTTTAGTCTTATTTTTCATTAATTAATAATTCTACTCCGTGATTATTCTAAAAAGGTCCCATAAGGTAAAAAAGTTGTATTTATCCATCACTTACTACTTTTTTTTTTTCTTTTTTTTAATAAATACAGCATCTAGAAAAGAACTTGGAATTTTTAAGAACTTGGTTTTGGTCCAAAAATTACAAGCAATAATAAGAAGGATAAAGGAGCCGATATATTTAGCTGTAGGGACAAAGCTCCCATCAATAACATTGTCTGAAGTCAATCACACTAAAGCACTTGCATGGGAAAAAGGACACAAGCCAAACCAAACTAGTATGAAGGGTGCATCAGGCATGATTGCTATAGGGTGGTAACAATTTCAACACTGCGTTTGATAAGCTCCCACATGAAGAACAGCAGCCTATCTGCACAGGGGAAAGCTACATATGAAATGAAGTAATACAATGCTATCTATAAACTGAAAGATTCAAATTGTGCTTTACAGTACAGACTGTTGCAATACAACAGCATTTTACTGATTTAAGAGAAGACAAATAAATTCCGTCTGCAGGAACAGTCACTTTTTTAGTCCATATATGTCTTGGGTAAAACTGCTCCAAACTATGATTTACATATTTTAAGAAAACATTAAAAAATATTTCCAGGGACATTTTTACAATTTTAGCTTATGAATATGATTTTGCCACACAATACCGTGTTATTCTACTTTATATGTGATGGACTAGAGTTTGGGAAAAAATAACTCCAAATAAAGGCATGGATTTCTCAGATGTGATTTGGACATACCTGTGTTATGAGGTACTTCAGCTGGAGTGTTGGCTGGTGCATGGGCACCTGGTGGTATATGTATGCCAGTATAATTACTAGTTGGTATGTTATTAGCTTCATATGTAGACGATGATGACGACTGAGTTGTTCCACTATGGCCAGAAGACGACCCCGCTTCCTCCCTTTCAGCATCTGCCAAAACGACACAAAACAGGAATTACTGCAACTATTATGCATAAACACTTGAAAACTTTGGCATTCCTTAAAACCTCCATTCAAATTTTTATTGCTAAAAAAATTGCCACCACACAGTGTGACACAAAATATCAACCTAAACCACAAGGGTTGATTTGAAAAGGTAAAAAGCAACATACTATACAATAAAGACCTAGAAACTCAGGTACTTTCAAAGATCTCTTTTGTTCAACTTGAAGAATGATTTCCTTACTTTTCTGAATATAAGCTGTCTCATTAGAATGATTTGTTATACCTTCATGTTCTGCATCCATAAAAGTTATTAGAAATAACAATAACAAATTATTACAAATAGGCAGTAATCTACATTTTAACGTATACATGAACCAGAATATGGAAAACTGTATTTGCCTTATAAACTCTTCATAAAAGCCTAGACAGTGCCAATTCTTTTACCCCAAATCAAACCACGAATAAATAGGAACTAAGAGGAACTTTGGGAAAGTAATACCAAACAAGAAACTAAATGCAGCTTAGCCAAGTCATAATAGCACCTAGAACAGTTAGAATACATAATGAGCTATAAGAATAACAAGGTTCAATATATCCCATAGCATGTACAAACAACATATATATTTTTTCATCTAGTCATGTTCTTAAGGTTCTGGTCTCCTTTATTTAATATTGCTTTAATAGGCTAAGGATCCAGTCAATTCAGAATATATGGTTGATTCCTGCTTTTTCATTTGAATTCAGTTCAGTTTAAAACAACTAATTTTCATTTAATGTGTATGCATTCACCTTTATCAAGAATGTCAGATGAAACAAGCACAGTTTTGGGAATTGTTTATTTGGCAAACAGGGCTTGAAAGGGAACAGAAAATATGGGAGGACAAAACTTGTATGTGAGCAGAGTGAGCGAAAGAGATATTTTTAAGAAATCCACATTGATCTTCAACTGCACGAGACTATGTGTTATGCAAACACTTCCACTGCTTAGTTATGAAACGGTCTACTATTAAAAATATTACTATTATAAGTATCAGAATTGTTTCCCATGTTCGTCCTTCTTCTTCCCAGAAAAAAAAATTCACATGCTACCTTTACAAAAAACGCCTAAATACCATCTAATTTACAATACGATTTACTAAAAAAAAGCCTATAGAGCAGAGTAAAATCAAGTACTGTTATTAGAGCATTTTTAGTGGACTTTAATAAATACACTCTGGTTTTATGGCACAGTTTCTGACACATGTAAATGAATACCTGACAGGATTCTGGAAGACAAAGTTCTTTTGCTGCTTTTTGTTAGTAACTCATACTGCACTATCACTTGGCTAAAATGCATAAAAAAAAAAATTACACGTCCGAAAACTGGTAAAAAGAAGGTGAGATGCAAGAGTAAACATGGTATATGTTATCTCTTAAATAATAATGTAATGACAGGAAACCATGGTTTGAATGCTGTATTTTTCACTGGCTTTGGTGTTAACTGAAAAAAAAAAAAATTATAAAACCGTTTCAGAAAAAAAAAGAACAAAACCAGAGGCTTACTATACATAAGATGAATGAAATAGTTATACACAACACTCATCCCGCTGAAGGTGAGGCTGCTGAATGTTACTTGTAACACTGTTACCAATTATTTACAGCTTGATCAAATTGTAGCCATAAAGTTGGATTTTCCAAGCTGGGTGTCTGCTTGAAGCTAGGATTTTGGGAAAGCTGTTGTAAAAATTACTAAGCGACTTTTGAGGACAAGGCAGTGAGAGAAAACATGCTTCCACTGTGTACCTCAGCTATGAGAAATTAGCTGTAAATTCATGCCCATATTTAACTTGTTAATGCATTTATTCCTTTATTTTGCTCCTTGCAGCTTCCTGTTGCCCTTATCTGGTTTTCAAGGCACATTCTGATTTCTTTCTCTGCACTAGGATTACATATCCCATATCTGCAACCCCTTGCCACATATTTGTGTCCCTCTTACCCTGCTCCCATTTTCTCTCCAAGCCATTCCTAGTTTCAACTTCCAGCTTCCTTACTACACAGTTCAGGGTCTCTACTCACTCCTGTAACATGCAATGCTGTGGGCAACACCGGCCACAAAAGACATGAACTTGAAGGGTTAAAGTCTGGCAATGTTAAAAACAACCAAAAAAAGCGTTAGAAGTGCTAACCACTGGTAATAACAGTGCCTGCAAGAGGCAAATTCATAAATGGGCAATCTACTTTTTAATCAGGTATATGTATCAAAATATTAAGCTCAACTGTTTGATTTGCTCATTGTGCAACCAGCCAGTGTTACAACTGTATTAAATATAAAAGTAGTTTTGTTTAAGTTCACTCTTCTTGCGTCTTTAAAGTGCCCAAATATCATAAAAGCACTGTAACTACTCCTTTTGCAAAGTAAATATTTAAAATATTCTTTATCAAAGACCAAAGTATTAGAAATATTTTAAGATACCCACTCTCTGTATTTGTAAATAGTTTTTAAAGTAGTTAAAGAACATTTAAGTCAACAGAGGCTTTAAATTCTATGGTTAGAATGTCCATAACAAAACTGAAAAAAATCTTTTCAATGGAATGGGAAAGAATGCTAAAAAATTGGAAAATTATTTTCTCATGCAGCAGTAATAACCTAGAATTCAAATTCCTTACAATCTGCTTAAAGATGCTGAAACTAGGCTATGTAACAGTGACACAATTGTTTTACATTTCATTTCAGCTCTAGCTGAGTTTCTGGTCTTGGAATCTTATCAGCTTTTGTGCTTGAATCCTAGCATAATGAATTCACGAGCTCTTTAAATTTTCTGCAGAGCTACAGTATACCCAGACCACTTGTTAGTGGCTTTTTTTAATTACTTATTTATTGAAGGCAAGACTTTGTGAAATAATCACCTCACTCTCATAACCAACCATCCAAAGACACTTTTATAAAACAGAGGATTCTCAAGGCTTAATGGCATTCTCTTTTGTAGTGTAAGCAAGCACCGATCACGACTTAATTTCAGCAGCTCAGTGCACTACATATAAAATTAGTAAAATTTTTTTTAAGGAGTCCAGACTCCTTCAGTTTTCTGGACTCCTATTTTTAATGAGTCTTTGTCTCATTCTGCTGTGTTGTTTGTCTTTTGCTTGAGATGTTGCTAAAAGATTTTCAATGTAAGGTTCTATCTGAACACTGCTTTTAAAAAATAAATCAAACTTATTTTTTCCACAACATTGAGAAATGTACGCAAATATCCATCAACTTTTCCCACACTGTTCTTTTTACTAGTTGGAACTATTAAGGTTTTCTGAAATTCTGTAACTGAAATGTACCCTATATAGTACATATTGAAACAAAGGTGATTACATTTAACGTATTTACTATGGCGATAGTATGGCTATATAGGAACTTTTTTCATACTTCCATTTTTTTTCCATTTATGTAAAATCTTATTGGATGACCTAGGGCTAATGCTAAGTAACCTTTATGTGTATTGTAGGACTTTTATTCCAACTGCATTAATAAATTAAGCATGTCATTTTAAGGCTTCCATGGTGGCATCCTGACAAAAGCATCCATAAATCCAACAGCAGAACTGCATAAAGCAAGTCTATGTTACTGTAAAAACATCTCCAAGAGTTACAGTATGGTTTTCAAAAATCACAAAAAAAAAAAAAACCACTTTGGAAAAAACCAGTAATTTGTCAAGCTACAGAGACCTAGTTTCACTTTTTCCACGTGCTAGGGGAAGAAGAATAATGAGCAAACAGAAAGGAATGGAGAAGTCCAGTCATACATTCAAACAATACTGCTTTTCTTCTTGTGATGCACAAAGAGGAACTGAAACTCTTTTGTACTGATTCTTCTCATGAAAATTAATTTGTATAAAATTTTGTTTTGATTATGTGAAACATTATGAACACCTATACTATGGAGCTAACAGTAAAAAAATAAACATCAACATTTATTTCTCATTCCATTTCTCAGAATATTAGGAGTGTGAGAAATTATCTCTCCACGTGAAATACAATTCAACAACAAAACAAACAAACAAAAACATATTGCCAAGTTATAGATCTTGCAGGCTCCCTATTAAAAAAGATGTTAAATTTTTGATTCATTCAGCATTTGTGTCCCTTTTAACCTGCACGTAGACATAACCCGGTAATGAAAACAAAATTCTTCACCGATTCCCATTACCACCTGTAATGATTTGCAATGAATACCAAGGATTTGAGGGAAGTCTGAATTCTGCCTTCCTTTCTACAACAGTTTATTTTGTAGCCTTGAGCAAGTTAGTTACCTTTGTGCATTAATAAAATGAAGAGAGTGCCTATTTGTAGCTTTTGAGAAATAATTAGCTTCTACAAGTTGCACACAGAGGTTTTCACTATGCAAAAGTAGTCTGTTTTAATCTGCATAATGAAAATATCCATTCCAATGACACCCTATTTCATAGGAGTTCAACCTTTGAAATTTGTATTCAATCTGCACTAAGGAAAAAAGCAAAGAAACTGTTCACTACCAAAACCAATGAGACTGACCACTATCTAAAGCAAAACAACTTGTTCTGATACACATTCAGTTTGGTTAAGTGGATGTCCTTGAAAATCACCTCCTTAACTGTTAGATAAAGTGGAAATCTCAAGGAATTCTGTACAGGGAGCTCAGGTAGCCAGAGGGAGCAACTGAAAACACAAGGAAAAGGAGGATGAGTGAGAAAGAGGCAGAAAATCCAACTCAGTATGAGTAGGCTGTAAATCTGTTTTGAAACTAACACTATTACACAGGGAGAAAGGAGTTGTCTCACAAGCAGGTCTTTGCTTTGGAGTTGAATTCACTTGCAATCAGTTCAACTCCTACTTAACTTCTGAGAGAGGATAAACTGGCAAAGGGATCATAACTTCACAGAACAGATTTAAAAGATGGACTGTGGTTAGTGTTGAAGAAATGTATGGTTCTGGCCCAAAGCTGAAAATGTCTTCTTAGAGAGCAGTGGTACTCAAAATAATAATCTCCACTACAAAGAAAAGAGTATTTTATTAAATAAGCCAATCACACTGTAAAGTCCAATAAACATAACGGCAGGAGAAGCTGAAAAGAAGAAGCAGAAGGCAGCCCACTGTGAACGGAACATCAAGCTGGGAAGCTGTGCTTCCTGAGGGGTGCTGCCTGAAGAACTGCTCATACCACACTTCACCTTGGCACAGCCTTCCGCTCTCTTAAAAAGAAAAGGGAAACACGTACCAAAATTCTCTCCTTCCATTCCAGTGGGGCCAGGCTGAGGAGTCTCTCCATTCTTTAAGCAGTTATGAATGTATGCTGCCTTCCACCTTGCATACTTCCTATGCTGGGCATTCTGGGGGAGGGAAAAGGCCAGCCATTTTAACCACTCACTTCTGCAAATTAACGCATTCAAAACAGAAATATAAACATTTTTTCCACTTCCTCTGCTGTCATTTGACACCCTTGTAAAGATAACAACGTGAAAAATTAATAGGTGAGTTAAAAAAATAATTAAAATAATAGCTCTAACAAGATCTCAGCATGAAAGGAAAATGTGGAGATCTTCAAGTAGCACAGCATACCAGGAAAAGGAAATAAATTATACCAAGAACATGTAGTACGAAATGCATAGCATTGTGTAGTAACTATTCACATGAAATAAAAAAGAAAGCTTCCTATGTCCATAAACTTAGATGATTATATACTTTAGATTTAAATACTTGAAACTTAAAATACTACTGCTGCTGATCAGAAAGATGAAATATTTTTTAATTATATTGCTTTAAAATTTAAAATTTAATTTAAAAGCATGAATACAGAAAGGCTGATGTAACTGCAGATTGATGTGATTTGTTTGTAATATTCTATGACATTAAGATTTTCCATTTTGTTTTTTAAAATATACTTTACTGTTCCTAGTTACAACTTTTAACATGTCAAAACATGAAAGGAAGACTGGCCACTGATACTGCTACAATAGCGTTTAATCCAGGAAGCGCTGTCAATTGATGAAAGAAATATTAAACTGATTATGCAAATCAACTACTTTGTCAAAAGTTGTATGGGAAACAACCAATTCTGACTGTTATGAGGTAATACAAATCAAGGAACAAGGCTGAATATAAACAGATGAGAAATGTGGAAGGATGAGTGGAATAATTTGCCGAAATGAACAATGCTGGTTGAGATAGCATGCTTCACACCAACACCAGAATTTTAAAAATTAAATCCAAAGTTTCCAAGACATTAATAAACTGAAATTTGATATTGTACTTCACAAAGCCTATTGCACTGTAATCTAGAACAGGGTAGAGAGATGCAATACAAGAGGTTTCTCCAGCAAGTTCCCTTGCTCGTATTTAATACATTGTATCACCCAGGATGCTCAATCCAAGAGAAAGATCTGGTCTTCATTTTTGAAAACAAGATGTTCTCCAGAAAAAAAGCCTGTTCGGATGACATATTTATTAAAATGCATTCACTCTACCTCTAAAAAGAAAAGTGCAATCGGAAAACATGGCTTCTGTTAAACTTTGTTTTAATAATCATTTCTGGTCAAGTCAGTGTTACAGATTAAATTCCTTCATTTTCAACAAACACTCTAGAAGCCACAAGATGCAGAAAACACATACCCAGAGTATGCTACTTTTAGGAAAGATTATTATGCAATATTTAAGATCCTGTAC
Organism: Phainopepla nitens; assembly: GCA_013400175.1. NCBI lineage: Eukaryota > Metazoa > Chordata > Aves > Passeriformes > Bombycillidae > Phainopepla > Phainopepla nitens. Next base: position 19,658 of record VXBQ01001797.1, on the reverse strand, counting down.
ATCTCCCCTCTATTCTAATATGGCGATTATTTATTGATAAAGTGCGAAGATGCTGTCGTATCTGGTGTCCAGCCCAGGTGCTGGCAACTCAGCACAGCAGAGGCGGTGTCTGTGAGGAGAGGCCAGGGCCACAATGGATAAAACCAGCTCTGGTGCACCCACCTTGGGACACAGCTGAGGGCCGCAGCCATCTGCTGGTGCCCTTGGGAGAGCATACTTAAGTATGGGCCAAGCACCCCCAACACTCTTACCCAAGATGCTGGATGGAGAGAGGAGAAGGGAACAAAGTGTTTGATGTCTATCCTGCATCCCAACTGCAAGGCTTATCATTCCAGAACTGAGAAGAAAAATGCTGTTGGTTTTGGTCTGTTTTTAATATGCACTGCTGTCCCTTTTCAGAAGGCTGGCCTATTGAATGACTGTTACTACTGAGGAAAATGAAAAGAATGCTACTATCGCCGTCCTTCCCACTGCTCTGATCTAAGCTGTGTCTTGTAAAACACATCTTCCAGAAAATCCTTTTGCCTAGTTCTAATATGGAGATATAGAACAACCACTCTTCATCGTGACACAATCCATTCATACTACCCAATAATGAATCCCTTGCCATTTAAAAACAATACATATTATGCTAAACACCCATTTTCTGATTCTAGGTGTCAAATATCTGCTTTCTATGCTTTCTGCTGTTGATTTAAAAGTCTTTTAATAGTTGATGGTCTATACATACGAAGGCAATTTAAATTATCTATTGAAAAAATAGGCAGGTGGTCTAAATATAGATGTCATACTCTCCAACCAGGAGTCAGGCTGAGTGTATTTCAGGCTGACAAAAATTCTGCAAAAGTCTAAGACAGTCAAGTCATACTTCTCCCATCATCCCTTTACATGAGAATGGATAAGAAAACTGTTGAAATGAAATTATGCTATACAGAAGAGCAAGTATTTTCTGTATTTCTTGTACACTCTCTTTTAGTATCAATGTTCACCAATTAAGCAAAATGAGAGAATTCTGCTTCTTTCCAATTACAAAGCATTTCTGTCCTTTCGGCATCAACAGTAACAAACCTCAACACAGCAGAAAATGTACAACTGCTAGCATTCTGCATGAACATTTGTACCAATTTCTTCCATCTTCAAAGCAGGATTGCTTCAGGTAGTTTGAGGACTCAACCGATCAGTGCACTGTCCTGTGCACTGGATTCCTACAGACTAAGATTGTTTTCTTCAGTCCAATTGAATGTGTAAATGTGCATTCACTCTCTGGCTCTAGGAAATATTATCGGATCTAGTGAAGGACATCAGGGTGCAGAACAGACAGCTTTAAGAGAACACATCAAAGAGCAAACTTACTTGTGCCTCTCGACAAGATGAAAGTTTTGGATTGGTGGAGTCTCAGGCTACGGAACATGGAGAATCTTGCAAGAACTCTTCACCAAGTGTTTCTCTTGAGTAAGACCTATCTTTAGTATCTACACTTGCATCCTATAGTATTCAAGAAGTGCCCCACTATCAAGACATGCTTTTATCTTCTTTCCAATATTCACAGATGAAAGTAGCCACAACAACTGCATTTTTAACTGAGCAAGTATGACTGCACTTTAGGCACACTTGCCAGATTCAGGATTTACATACAGGATGTCAAGCCTGTGAATTTCAAGCAGAACATGGAAAAAAAGTGAAGGTGGACAAAGCTAGGAACCTTGCACCGTTTTTCCTCTATAAGTACTCCCATTTGCTCAATGTAATGTTATGTGTCCCACAGTGAAAATCAAACTTTGAATTTCTGACTGGTACTTGTCATGAAGCATCTTCTAAAAGATGTCTAGTATTTCATCTACAATCTATTTGAAATATTTAGCATGATTCTTTATAGCTTACTAACAAGTATTTGGTTAGAACTATTAGAACCTATGTTCTTTGAAATTCATATTCATGACTTATAAAAGCAACATCTGTGCTTGGAAAAGCAATCAGATAATACACTCATATGCCTGACACTTACCTCTTCAGAGAGCTCCCCAAATACTGTTAGAACATCTATCAGGAGACTTGCAGTATAAAAGGACTTTATCATGTTTCTGCAAAAAAGAAAGCATTCTGCTAACTTGGTAATGTCAGTCTCTCAGAATCACCTTAGGAGTTGTAATCTTACACTATACTGCTTACTTCAAGCCAAACATCGGGGGTTGTTTTTTTTTTTTTTTTTTTTGTTTTGTTTTTGTTTTTTTTTAATCTGATGTTATAAAAGCTGCTTCACAACATTTAAATCTAGCAATATTGATTAGTCTCCTAACTACTATACAGAAAATATTCAGTATTATTTAAAACTGGTTACATGTTCTGCACTTAGTTTCTAGTTTTGAGTGTTTTGTGTGGGACAACAGAAATCCTATATTAGCTTAGAAAAATACATGAACATGAGGTAGTAATTGCTGTAAACCAAACTACATAATGGATCATCACAACTATTTTATTATCACTGTCAACAGAAACTATAACATCCCTGATAAAATAAAGCACAATATTAGCCTGTGGTTTCAGAAGGCTTGCCAGTAGGTAAGCAACTCCCTAAGGACCATAAGGAGGAGGATACCAGTTAATGCGTTAAGTTAGAGACCTAAAAGTTGTAACAAATTGAGTTTTCCAGAAGAGAAAAGAATATATTAAAGCCCAATTCTTGTTTCCAGTCAAATTAAACTCAATGATCTTGAAGGTCTCTTCCAACCTAGTCATTCTGTAAAGAGAGTTTGGATATTCACATTCCCCGACCAGTATCTTAATTCAGATAATAAAAAACAAAGATTTTCACCTACTTATGAAATTGCCCAGCTCTATCTTCATTGTCTGCATACAAAAACATTTTCAAGGCATAATTCTCCACATGAGCAGAACCAACAATTTCCTGAGTAATTGCTTCATTATCACCAAATTGCTTTTTCATCTGAAAAATGTTGGAAAAATACATTAATTACTTTATTAGACCTTAGCAATTCTGCAAACACAAAAAGAACCTGCTGCTTTAAACAAAGTCAAGTACAATTTAAAAAGAAACAACTTGCACTTTGTTTTACAAATCTGCAGCTTCTAATACAACAAACGCTAAAAGCAGCATGTGAAAGAGAAAGCACACTCTTTTGGAGAGAGAAACATTACGAATAAGTAGCTCTGAATCTTCGATGACAAAATGCTTATAACCACCAACACTCCGACATCCTCTCCCCCAAACACAAACACAACTACAATGCTGTTAAGGAAGAGCAACAGATATTTTTCCCTTTAGTATCTGAAAGACTCAGCACTCTTAAGCCTGTGCCAGGATTCAACATAGTTCAACTGGTAAAGTAATGCATGCTTTAAAAAGTGCTGCAGATCAGAGTGATCATGGATCTTTCCTCTTGTAAGGTTATTTCACCGCAGTTCATCACATCTTTCAAAGTATCTGAGCCCTACCCTGACCAGTCTAAGGATCTATGGATTTACTGGAATTTTCAGCGTAAGCAGCATATTTCAATTCAAAGAACTCTTTTCAAAGATGTTAGAGTACAAGAATCCTCAGGCTTCCTAATAAAAATCAAAACAGTAAAAAGCAAACAACCCTCTAACAGTTACAACAGGTGAATTTACAGCTTCTGAATAGGCTTACTGTTTGCACATAAGGAAATCTCAGGTTATCCTTAGAGAACAAAAACAGGAACACTGCATGATACTAACCTGCAGCTCTTATTTTGCCAAAAGATTTAAAAACAATCTCCGAATGGCAGTTATTTTTCACTGTGCGTGCGAAGAAAAATTAATCATGCAGGCAGCATTGCCATATTTTTTATATTGTTGCCAACTTTCTAAGACATAGAATATTGCCAGAAAAGTTACTGGATTTCAGTAGTTAAATATAAGCTTTCCAAACAGCATTTTAAAGGCTTTCATCAAACTACTTTATGTGGTTTTCCAAAAGTATTTGTTTCACAAAAAGTAATTTTCTTGTGAAAGTACAAAAATTCATGCATTGAAATGAAACACTCAAACACTGAAGCTAACTCAGGGAGAAAACTCTTCGTACACACATATATTTCCCTAACCTATCTGTATACCTCACACTCAGAAAAGAATTGATTACTACACTTGATCTGATGCTCAATTATTTCAAACACATAAGTGACACTGTTACACACACTTTGAAAAGTATTAGTAACCAAGTTGTTTGCTGTTGAAATTATCCTCACACAATCTGTGATTCAATACAACAGCACTGGTGTTTGAAACGTTGATACAAAATTTCAACCTAAAACTCAAGGCATTCAGGGTTTATCTTACAAAAAGTTAAACCGCAAGCCTCTGCGCCCCCTGGTGGTTACGGGCAGACTGGAAACAGCAGGTCCTAAATTACAGCAGGGGTCCAACTTTTCCATAAACCCAAATTTCCTAGCCCCAAAACTGCTCTATTAGACTAGACTAGGAATGCTCTCTCCATCCTTCCACCACTTGGATACATAGAAGAATCCTCAATACCTGTGCATGAGTTGTCACACAGACAATCCTACCAGTAACCAAAAGGTGAAACTGGATTTTTGCTGCTTTTTTAGTCTTTTCAATTTTGAAACAGAAGAGGCAACTGAAATGCTGCAGTACCACAAGTAATCCAGCAAATTCCAACAATTCTTAGGAAATGAAGAGCAAAATCCTTCTGAGTTTTAATCTCACCTCTGTCATCTCTCCCTTTGAACACAAAATCCAGTCCTATTAAAGATATCAAAATCCAATGAAATAACACACCAAGCTATCACTCACTGTACACTGAATTCTCCATTGTAAAAAATCAGTGATAATAAAGCAAGAAGCACAAGTCATGGGAAAAAAAAAGACAAATGTGGTTCATGTTTCATTTTTTTTTTCTGAAGAATCACAGAATGGCTTGGGTTGGAAAGGACCTTAAGGGTCATCCAGTTCTAACTCCCCTGCTGTGAGCAGGGATGCCATGCATGAGAAGAGGTTGCTCAGGACCTATCCAACCTGGCCTTCAATGTGGCCTTCTGTGGGTGAGCGATCCACCTCTCATAACTGTAGGCTGTCGTACTAGTTTCATGGAAAAACTCTTCAGGTATTGCTAGACTTTGGATGGAATTACCAATACTGAACAAAAAAAGAATTGCTGCTTCATTTTTCAACATCACTTTCTGTTTCCAAATGAGCACTTAGATCTTAAAATCAACAAAGTTCTTCCTTTGAGAATAATGGAAACTACAAGGTATGAACATAAAAAGCTCCTGGAACTTAAACTCATCATCTGTACCAAAACTTTACCTTTCTTTGTTTAACTCTCTTCTGTTTAAGGCTCTTTAATATATCTGGTCAGTTCAGAAGAGTGTGGCATCGCTATCCCTCACCCACACAGATTAGACTGTGCTTACAAGAATTTGTAAAATAAAATCTGCAGTCTCTAACACAGCATACAATCAGAAGTATCTTTATCTCTTAAAGAATATTTAAAAAACTCCCTGGACACAACAGTACATCTGAGAGATTTCAAAAGCATCCAACAGGCCATTAAGTCCTACAGCAGTGAAAGTAACTGTACAGACTTCAAGGAATCAAAGGTAAATCGATTAAAAAAGTCTTCTAGAACACCTGCATTAACTTCTTAATGAATTATGATTTGTCATGAGAACATGTATTAATAAAGCATTGTAATTTATGCTGTCAACACAAAATCTTATGGCAAAATTCCAATTATGTTTGTGCATGCATACACATATTGAGCTTTAGCTCCTTCCAATCCTTCTGCAATTCATTACATAAAACTGAAGTCCATGCAGTATGCTTGCATGCAGAATAGCTGCAGAGAAGAGACAGTATTTCTAGAAATTTAAATAAAAAATAAATTAATATTATTATAATTTTTGAGGAAATCAATAAATTTTACTTACAGCTTCCAACTGATCCATAAGTTTGGATAAAAATTTACGGCATTCTGGGGTTTTACTATCAATCTTCATCCCTGTCTGCATTGCATACAAACGACCTTGAAATGATACAAAACACACAAAAAAACCTGAAAGTGATTATCAAAGGCAAAACCCATAAGCAAACAAAGCAATGCCCCCAACATACCTGAAAGACAAACTCATGATAGACTGACTCCAGTACTAGCGTGCAGTGACAGCGAAATGTAAGGTTTGGCCTTGCAGAGATACTAGGAGATATTTTTGGGAGATTTATGTTTTATTTTTCCCCCATGACTATTCCTACTCATTTTAAACTGATGTTTGTATCACTATTATGCAATATCAAGTGCTTTTATCAACTACCACCATCCTCCCTTGCAACTCACCCAAATAGGAATTTCAAATTGATTTGAGAGAATGTATGGATATAAATGGAACTCCATGTAGCAGGAGCCAGTTAGCCTTAAAACACTTGAACAAATGCTATTAAGCACCTACTATCTCCATGTACATGCATACGTAGCAACAAAACACTCAAGACACAAACCTGATCTTTAAATTGGACAAGACAGACTTTATCATACTTCCCTTGCAAGTAGAATTGTCAGTTTTTAATAACATCTTGAAAATGAATGATTAACATCTTCTGACTAAAAATTATCATTTTACTAGCAAAAATCTGTGAGTGTTAGATCTGCACATGGCAGAACTTTACAGGCTTCATAAAACTGTGGGCAAACCCAAGCAAGTATTATTTACTAGGATTAACACACACCGAGAAGGGAAAATAGTCAGAAACATTCAGTAAGCAAATGCAGAACATTTCCCCCAGAAAAAACATTCCTCTAACTCTCACTTCTAACTCTCAAGGGAGTCCTAAAAACACTTTCAAATGCAGAGTTTAAGAACCAAAAGCTGTAACTCCACCAAACAGTATCATGAGGTAGTTATTACGGAATACCCCATGTCCTTCTTGCAGGACACAGAGTTCTGCAAGCAATCCTAACTTGCCTCACAGCTTTAGCATCTCATTCCTCCCAGGCACCTCTTCATACACTAGAGAGAATCTTTTCCCTTCAAATTACCTTAGTAAACATGAATATTAATTTTTATCAGAACTGTTATCACAATGCACTTATCCTGATGCATACTGCAAAAGAAAACATTATATACTCAAAAGCTTGTCTGCCTTTTCCATCTATTAGCAATTTGTCTCATAAAATTAGATATCTTTCTACAAAACAGATTCTGCTGGTGAGCACCATAATTTAACTAATTTTTCTGGATTTTTAAAGTAGCATTTCCTATTTCATACACAACTGAGTGATCAAAACAGACTAAGTATACATTCCTTATTTGGGACTGCAAAGCTCACTTACTTTTGAATGTTAAAGCTGTTGGGTTGCCCAATCATTTGAAGCCACTCTCCGGGAAAAATAAAATACTGCTGTTCCCCAATGCCTCTCTATTTTTACTATTACAATGTAAAGAAGGATCTAGCAGCTTCATATTCAAGTTTTCAGTAAAGAACACAAGTGAAAGTCCTGAACCAAACTAAAGGAATTAGTAAAGACTAAGAACAATTACAACACTTGACCATGACAGATGGAAGAATTGCAATGTAGGTTTCATCAAGTGACAACATTACTATTAAGCAAATTACTGATAGGTACTCTTAAGGCCACCTAATTTTTCTTCAGGATGCTGACATGCTAATGCTAAACATTACAAAACTAGCACATGTAAAGTTGAAACTAGATTTCAAAGAAATTCAAACACAGAAAGATACAGAGAATTGCATCTAAGGCATTAAAATTAATATTAAAAGCAACCATCAATTAAAATAAAATCATCACATGACAAGGAGCTAATTCACGGTCTTCAATTAAACTGATTTTTAAGTACATACTTGATTGTAAGCTCCCTTGAACCTATTTCATGGTATAATTTAACAATATAAAACTTAAGAAATAACATAAGGTTGCTAAACCTATGAGTCATCTAGATCAGTTATTTCTTTTTGATGGATGCCAAAATCAGATACTTTCAGAGGCAAATAAATTAATTTTAGACTGATATGCATTAGGCTGACAAATTCAAAATACATTTGGTCATTATGGGATATATATTTATCTTACTTGCTGAAGTATGCATCTTCAGATCTTGTCCATAACTCATTTACACAAAAATAAATAAAAGGAACTGTTTCTAAATAAATGGAACTTGCAAATGTCTTTAGCCTTGATCAGTTTAAAAATTAAAAGATCTTTTATGCTGTAACTGTTACTCTTGTGTTATCTGTAAGGGTTTTTTCACTCTCAGTGCAAATACACTTATTTAAATCATGAAAGTCAGATAATTTTTTCTTCACTAATATCCAAAGGGGTGTATCTACAGGACTGAGACATCTGGATGCTTTGCATAAAGCCCTGAAAAAAACAACCCTTTCCCCTCTCAGGATTTCAGAGGCTGAGAAAGACTTTAAGACTCTTTTAGGCACTCCAATGAAAAAATGCAGGACAACTCTTGAACACACAGAAATCACATGTCAGAGAACAGTAGTAAGAGAAACAAGAAAAATGTTTTTCTTGTCTATATATAACCTTACACTGTGGATGACATCAAGCAATCTTCCAGACCAACACCGTCCTCCTGACTAAAGATTCTAGGACCAAGGTACCCAAGGTTCCTAGGCTGATAAAAATCAAAGTACTATTATCCAAAGCACAGACTGCCAAGAAAGCATGAAGGTGCTCTCACAGCAGCAGCTCTAAGATACCAGGAACAGAGACATCCTAGAGACAGACTATTAACGTCACCTGAGCTAAGACTAAATGTGTTCCACCTTTCACAGCAACTACAACTCTGTAACAGACAAATGACCATGGCAGACAGTTACCACATGCAGCCACCAAGTCCCAATTTGTATCACTGCCTATAGAAATTGTTAAGATTTTCTGAAAGATCTTATTAACTAGCAAAAGGTCAAAGCACACTTAAATTACCTTAACAAAAGAGTCACTGTGATCTTTAAAAGCTTTTGAAGTTTGGAATTTTTGCATGCTCACCTCTTCACCTACATTTATATGTTTGAAAGAAGGACTAACCTGTCCAGACACAGCCCTCTGATGAGGCAGTCATTCAGATAAAAGCAAAACCTATTCCTTTTTTTCTCCTCAAGTAAGTGGTGATCAAGAAAGAACATGATGTCTGTGGAAATAACTATTGACAGAGTATCACTACCCAGTAGCATTCAGTACCAAAAGGTAGTCTTGGCTCAGATACTATTGATAAAACACTGATAAAAATCTGATTGCAACCTTCAGGTCAGGAAATGCAAACCAGACACTACCAGTCAAAATCTTCACAAACATCAGTTTCAGTTGATGAACTGAAGAAACAAAAGAAAAGTGTACTCTACCAGTTTGAATCTCATCAGTGACAGAATGTTGTTAGTTGTTAGAATATTGTTAAGTATGTTTAGGTACACTTACTGCTTTACTCAGTGCTGCTCCAGCCAAAAGTAGGGCTTTGGGATTGAAATACCTCTATCATTAAACTTAGCAAGCAAACAGAAGGTGAAATAGTTGAAAAACTGAAAGCACTAGAGATTTCTAGGGACAGAAACAAAATAGGAAGAGGAGGAAAAAATTTGGTATTTATCTTTAAAGACCATATTGAAATATCGTAAAACATTAATGTTTTAAAATTTTGCTTTTGAAATTATCTTTATGAAAAGCAATATGGGAGTGAATCTGAAAGCACTAACCCTTTGCCTTATTGCTGAAAAAGGAAAAAGCATCTACTAGTTATACTTTTTCCATTTTTGAGTATTACTATATCATATTCCCAAGGAAAACATTTATTTCCAAATGTAAGTTCTTCCACATCTGTGTCTTCTGTTATCCTCTCTGCTCTAATTTTGAAATGTCCCAAGTATTCTACAAGAAGGCTATCTGTAAGACTTTTGTTGGTTTTGCCTCAACTTTGCCAGTTAAGTTGTTCTCTTGCATATCTTTTGTGTGTGCTTGATCACATAAGTATTACTCATTGTAAAGATACATGACTGTAACTGAAAAATATGTTCTCACCTAGTAAAGGAAATTTATTAATGTCCTTTTCCCGCCTAACTTGCAGCAAACGGGCAAATGCACTTCATTACTAAATTTTCAACAGCAAGAACAAAACATACCTTTTCTGTGTTAATATCATCAGTCAAATTTTAGACTGGCAATTAATGGTCAAAGAACTGTCCTCCTTGCTTATGTTGGCAGGTAATCTCAGTAGCAAATAACTCATAAGCAAGAGGTCAAAAGTTTACAGCCTGCAACATCTCTGCTAAGAAAGTCAACGGTGACATTGCCCCCTTTCCCCACATTTAAAAGAAAACAAATTATTTACATTCCATTAAATACAGTTGTTCTGGTTTTTGTAATATTGCAAAAGCAATGGACAGTATTATTAGTACGCTTGCTAAGTCACAAACTTCTGCTTTAATGGAAGTGGTTCAATTTCTGATAAGTGGAAAGTAACTGAACGAACACACACACACACACACATATACATCTATAAACACCACAAAAGAAATCCTCCTAGTGTTATGTATTACAAATGCATTGTTTTACCTTATAGAATGCCACACTTGAAAGACCATTTTACACCAAAAACATTTTGGTTTTCTCTTTAGAACTTCTCTACGCATTGAACAAAATGCGTAAAGTGCACGTCCCTAACAACCAGTGACACATTGTTAAAACTAAAGAACTTGACTTACAGCAGGCATTTGTTTAGGAACTTCTGATTAAAAAATCATCTGTGAACAGGCAAGCTTCTGAAAATGTTGATGTAAAAGACAACTAAACTCATACACTGTAGCTGCAAAAATTTTCAAGTTTTAAAGCCTAAATGTATATGAAGAATGTAGACAATCTTGGAATTAAGTAATGTGTACTTCTTACCTCTCTTCCCTATTTATGATTAAGATCTGGAGTATCTAGAAACAAACAGGTGAATGAAATTATCCTTCCTTTTTGTTTTATGCACTCAGTTTCATAATAGATACAACTATTTTTTGCCCCCCTCTATTCAAACCAAGTAGTAAAAAAGACTTATGTGGCCAACAAAGTAGTTCAGTACGTGCAGAAAGTAAAGTAACTAAGGAGGTAAAGGAGTTACAGAGAGCTAATGTTTAAATATTAAATAACATTAGAAGTAGAGCTAAAGTCACTTGTGATTTTACACACAAAGACACAACTGTTTTGCCAGTTATTAACTAAGAGTTTGCCCTCAGTTTGTAGACAGAACATTTATCTTCAAATTCATAAAGACTTGGCAAGTAATCATTCTCACAAAAATGTTTTGCCAAGACAACTACAAAATATACATCTTGATTTGCTGCCCTTAATCTTTGTTCAGCAAATACTAAGAGTGGGTGTGCTGGCTGGAATTATACAGTGAGTGTTACAGAAACTGCTCTGCCTTTATTCATGTCATGTAATACCATGTTATTTTTCCTTTGCTAATACACAGCACAATTTCAGAGCAAGTATTTTGTCTCTAGTATGTGCCAGATATTCATTCCTCATACCCAGTAAGTTACTCCAGATTTATGTTTGGATAACAACTGAAACCCCCCTAACTCCCATTTTAAATTAACTTTGTGCCAAGTACAAAATACCAGAGAACAAAAGTTCCAGCCAGCAAGCATGCACAATAGGTTGATTCTCTAGCCTCTAAATTCTGTTCTACTATCCATCTTTCTTTCCCTGGTCTAACAGGATCAAAAGATTATACTTCTTTTTCCTTGTGTGTATTTAATTCTCTAGCACAGAAAATAAATTATTAGCAACAGAAATATTTTTGACATTTGACAGTAACAAACAGACATAAAATAGTAACAAATAACATTGCAATAAATTTTAGCGATATATTGATTCTGATTAAGGGATGAAAGTTTTACCAGGATGTAATTTATTACTCACTCGTATCCTACACCCTTTGTCAAATCACTGACAGAAAAACGTTTGTTAATGTTAAATGTTTGGTAAAGGAAGCCAACAGCTGGACTACAAATGTGGGAAGCAAAGAGCACAAAGACATTAAATTGAATTCTACTCAAATCCAAAACAACTGGAAACATTTTCATATAAAAATGATTTATTCTTGGTCTCATAAACATTCATGTGTCATATTTCAATCATGTAATTTCTGCAGACAGGTGATAAATATATTTCTACATGGCTAAGTCCAAGCTGTCTGTATTCAAAGACTTTTAAAAACAGATTTAACATACTGACAAACAAACTTGGAGGGCCTTACACTGTCTCTACATTACATGATGCCAAAGGAAACTGGCAAAAGAAAAGACATTAGGCTGGTAGCCTCAACTGAAAATTTTAAACATTCCAGAGAAACCAAATTACTTTATTTACTTGCAAGTAAAATGAACTTAGGGAAATATGCAAGAAAAAAAAATGCAAAATTGGGGAAAATGAAGATTACAAAAAATATAATTAAGAAATTCAAAAGAGGATAGCATCATGACCCTTTTGTCCTCTCAGATTCTTTTACAGTATTCTAAATCTTACTGAAGAAAATGAGTGGATAACAGTACAATATGTTACATGATAGACAAATTTTATTAAATCAAAGTTATCTCAATTGCCTCTTAAAACTCCTGAAAGTTAGAGTAAGTCCCCTTAGAATTCATTAATAATAACAATGATAATAATAATAGCAACTTATAGACAAGCTAAATAGGTGAAACAAAATTTCCAATGACAAACATGACTGGTAACTATTAAGGTTACATGACAAAACAAATTACATAGTAATACCTACTATGAACCTCAGGAAATTATTGTATCCTACACTACCACATTCAGTCTGGTATAAGGACTTTGGTCTTGTAAAATTTGATTAAGAGTTACATGTACAATTCATTAGCTTCTAAGCTTTTCTACAATATTTAAACTACCCATATTTTTCAAAGCTTGTCTCTACAGTTAAATAAAGAAAATAATATATTTCCAATTAAAACAGAAAAACTATATTAAACACAGGACTTATAGCAATTGAGATCTCTAGAATGCGAAAAGACGAAAAGGCAGCTACTCTGGATTAGTTGTGGTCAAGTCATGAGGATCAAACAGCTTTTAGTGATTAGAGCACAAATCTGAAACATCCTCTTCTTAAGTTTAAACCAGAAGAAGCCTATCTCATGTCTTAAAACTACCCTGTGAGGTGAACCAAAGCACCCTAGAAGACCACGAGATAAGCTTCCAAAGTGTACTACTGACCTTACTGGCTACCGGCATCCACAGCTGAACTGGGAGAAGTGTTGCCAGCAGGTTGAGGCAAGTGATCTTTCCGTTTTACTCAGCACTGGCGTGCCACACCGGCAGCCCTGGGCTCCCAGTACGAGACATGGGAAGCACCACAAAGCAGATGAAAGGGTAGGAACATCAGTCATACCAGGAGAGGCACAGAGCTCAGATTGTTTAAGTCTTGAAAAGCAAAGGATCAGAGGGTCTCACCACTGTGTGTAAATACGTGATGAGAGGAGGGGGGCAGTGGGGAGTGAAGACAAAGCCAGACCCTTCTAAGTGGTGTCCAGTGACATGACAAGAGGCAATGGGCTCAAAATGAAATACAAGAAATCCCATTTAACCATAAGAAAAATCTTCTACTGCCTGGGTAATCACACACTGGAACAGGTTGCTTCCAGCAGTCATGGAGTCACCACCCTTGGAGATGTTCAAAAACTGCCTGCACACAGTCCTGATCAACTTGCCCTAGTGATTATGCTCTGAGCAGGGCACTGCACGAGGTGATGTACAAAGCCCTCCAACCTCAACAGTTTTGTGATTCTGCAAATCAGAATGTAGATGCTGATGCATTCCTTCTTCAAAGGCAGCAGCAAACCTCAGGCAGGAAAAGACAGTTGTTAATTCTACTTCTAGAGGCTCAAGTTGAATAAATATTTACCAAAAAATGGTGAATTATATGGTGGAAAATATGCACCTTAGTATATTTACACCATACAAGTGAAATTTAGGAGTTTTATACAAATTCATGTAACTCAGAAAAGGTTTCAATATCTGAAGTACACTTGCTCTATATGTTCACATTCCCATCTCTGTTAGATCAGATTATTTTAAAATATTACCTATGTAATCACAGCAAGTGCCCAAAATAGTACACAACACGTAGTATCATCTTAATTTTTGCCACTACCCATGGTCTGCTTTGAAGACTGTGGGGTTTATACAATTATCTTTGTTATTCCTACCACTATTTTAGTTTTTCTGTCTCCATAAAGCAGTTTTAAGAGTAGTCTTCCCCAGTTACAAATCTTTGAAATAATCAGAGGTAACAAACAGACTGAAAATAGAAAAAAAAATAGAAAGCAAAGAGAAAAGTATAATTTGTTAAAATTTTTTACCTTATACTCATAGCAGAATCAAAACAAGTCTCACAGTACACAATGAAATTGGTATTTGCTTAAATTTCTGACTTAAACATATTAACTTGCCCTGACTCAGGAACAGATTAAATCTCTTCTTCTGCATATAAGCCCTAATAAAAGCCTTTAAAACATTTGTTGTCTCAGTAGCCCACAAAATAATTTTCTGCCACCAGCAATATGAGAATATGGAAAAGGTACTTTTACAAATGGACTATGTAAAACTAGTACAAAAGATGAATATTAAAATTGGAAACCTCAGGGATTTGATCATATTAGATATGGAATTCTACAAGCACATTTTTCTGCATTTTAATTCCACAATGTCCCAGTACAAATGAAGTCACTAAGTACGTGCTGAATCTCTCCAAATACAGCAAATACCAGTTACTTTTAATTCTATTAATACTTCTTAATTACACGCATCTTCTAAATTAATCATTCAGAATGCATCAAGATACAATTAAAAATTGAGTAATTTGAAAGCTCAATTAAAACATTTGACCATTATTAGTCCTTCCTATTAAGAAGGACTAATTGGACTGCTAAAGGATAAGAACTGGTAAAAAATAATGGTATTTCCATTGTACAATTGCACAGTAACTATATTTCCGAAATTCTTAGTCAGGCCATGAATGTCACAGTCTATTTTTTTGGTAATAATTATAATAATACTTTTAAAACTCTTATAATTCGTACACAGAGAGAAGCTTGTTTCACAGGTGTCTGACGACACTTGAAAGTGACAAGCTAGTCACATTTAACAGATGGATATTTCTGTTAAAAGCTGAATGACTTTTCGTTCAAGAAGTTGTCTCTTTTGCTTTTCTCTCCCCCTTGATCTCACAAAACCACAAATGCTAATACAAGCTTGTGATCCTTCGGAAGCATTTCTATGATGCTCTTCCATCTCAAGAATTAAAAATTGAAGATTTTTTCATGCCTCTTTTATACAGATCATATCTACTGATCTTACATGATTGCTTTCTGATGTTTAGTAAAATGTAAAGCAAAAATTACCACACGTTGCTTTTTGAAAGTTACTAGAATCATAATTTCTCACAAGAATTCATTGACTATTCAAACATTGTTCATGAAACATCAGTCCTCTTCTGGCAACTCACTGGAATTCTCTCAATAGTTTTGAATTAGAACATCAATGTCCAGTAAGTACAGACTACCATTCATCTTTGCAGACATTAACAATGCGACTGGAAGGCTGAAACAACAGCTATTAAGAAAAATCTTACTTTTAACTTTAAACTTGAAGTTTGGGAAGATACAGTTACCTCTCAAACCTTGCAATTAAAAGAAAACCAAACAAAGACAACTCATCAGTCCAACTGCCTATGCCACAGCTGGAGATATGATTTCTTCAATTATTACAGGCCAGAGATTTTTTTTATCAGAGCCTGCCTCCTTGTGTCTGCAAAATAACATCTCAAAATAGTCAAACAGTTAGACTCAAGTACGTTTTTAATATAAAAACGTTATTTTGTAATTGACTACCAATTACATATTTGCCCTTTGCTAGGCAATCAATGTAACATACTTTTCAGGTATTCCATTATATCTGCTGAATAAGCAGACTGTTATTAAACCTGAAATACTTACATACTTAATGACAATGATTAACAAATAACACAAAAGTGAAAAAGTATCATATGGGGAGAAAAGCATTTTAAAGGTGGTAGGTTACTGGAGTGCTGAACACTTACATTAACCATTAAGTGTCTAATGTCTTTAAAAGGAGAATTAGTCTGTGAGATCATGTCCTACTAAATTTTTTTTTAATAAATAAACCTGGTTTCTTTATTTCTCTACAGTCTCTGTTCCCGGTTGAAGAAATGTTACAATGTGAATTTATGGCACACACTGTCAGGAAAAAAAGTATATTTTAATTACTTCAATCAGTTACATCCATCTACTAACAATAGATAGGGCTAAAAAGGTAACAGTATATACAACATATAAAGCTACTGATCACATTCTGCTTTGAATCTCAATACCTACAAAAAGAGCTTAAGAATGAAGGTTTTGTAAGGATTACATAGGATTACCAGCAATAAACCAGTTTTTTAATTTTTGCAACGTGGAAGTACAACAAAAAAAAGTGTTGTGTTACAGCGTACAAGAACATCAATGTTCAACATTTTATTTTTCATGTGGAAAATTATGTGGCAGTTGAAACAAGGCAAATAATCCCCCGCTGTAGCTATTTATATTGTGTAAAAGAGATTAATGTTAATTAAATTACAATTTCTGTAAATCAACATATGCCAGCAATACCAAAAAAGCAGGAGTCCTGCCTTTGCCCCAAGCCACTGTGTCTTGTTCCTTTTCTTTGTCTGTGTGGGAACACAGCCGTTGAAGCAGCAGTGAGTTGGCCTGGCTGAAAAATAGTATATTATCGTCTTTCATCATACAATTACATCAACATTTGCTTCTAAAGCACTCTAGGGTTGGGAATGAGAGGCCAGAGAAGGACTACAGAATTTTCTTTAGGTGGCATTACTGATTTATTCTAGCTTAATGCTCAAAATGCGCTACAACACAAGAGAAAACAAAAGGGTGTATGTAAATAAATCATGTGGCTGCCATATAAATTCCCAGCTTTAAGACTACACTTACAGCACCTACGATGAAACAAAATCATTAACAAGAGCAGTAAGTAGTTTCTGATAATTTTATTGCTAAGCTATAGAAAGCAGTATTTTATGTTGCCAACACATCTTGCCAGAGCTCACTTGCATCCGATCCTCAAATTAATGCATCACAGCTATTATTATTAGACATACAAAAGTGCAATTTGACTAAAATTAATATAAATCAAAAATATGCCCATAGTGCAAACTACTGTGCCTTGGCATCATTAATAATATTGTGACCAAAGCTTTTTTCCAGGTATGAACCACTCATGGCAACGTTCCAAAGCGATAAACACATCACTGTTCTGATAATTCCATCCACTAGCTAAGCACTGATCCCCCTCACAGAGTGGCTGTGTAAGCAGCTTTGTGATGGAACACGGCCTTTCAACACAGGGTGCACTCTGCTGTGCCTCATCAGCCTCCTGGTTCTGGGACACACAGGATTCCAGATGCAGGCCACAGCAGCCCCTGGTCCTGGGACACGCAGGGTGCCAGGCACGAGCCTGTAGATGAGGCTGGTAGAGAAGGACCAGTCTAGAGAACACCACACAATCTAGCACACACAGAGCTTTCCTCACTCTATTCCTTCCACACAATACATCATATAAAATGTATAGAGCTCCTCTAAATTCATTTCAAAGGCCCCACAAAGAGATGCTCACTTTTTTCAATGAAGCATCTAATGAGAAGTGTTGCTTTAACCCTACATAAATCCGCACTGCTTTCAAAACATTATCTGAAATAAATCCTGAATTTTTTTTGTATCCCCTGCTCTACACTTCTAAAAATCTATGTTTTTCCTAAAGATTTTATTATTCATAGCAGGCTAGGAGCACTTTTTTTTTGACAGTAGCAAAGTTAATTATTAATACTTTGGGATTCCATGTAATTATTCCAAACCCATGATGTTAAAAGTTAATGGTTCATAAACCTTACTTTTGCTTCAAAGTGAGAACTAAATGAAGAAAAAAAACATCTATGGAGCAGGAGTACTGCATTTTCGTCAATCCAGACAAACTCACCCACTATGGGAGGAAATAAGTGTCATGAGTGGAATGCTGGTGAAAACAAATTCTTCTCCTTTGAGTATTTAAAAAAACAAAGGATCTGAGCAAGACCTAACTTGAAAAAGAGGCATCAGTGCTTTTTACTTTACGTAATACTGCAACGAAACAGATACCTCCAGAATAATGTCTTTGCTATATTCAGTAATGAACCAGACGTGTTGAAATACTCAAATGAAAAAGGACAGACAAGGCAAATGACTTTACAGTAAATTGTAATTTCTCCAACACAGGTTTTTTTTTTTCCTCTACACTAAGATTTGAGTTTCAGAATGCAAAAGACAAAGAAAAGTAGAGATCATACAGTAAAACATTCCTGGTTTAAAACAGACTTGTATTTTATCACTTACACTAATGCATGTCTTTTTCTTGTATAGCCAGACAGGGTATTATTTCTGACAGAAAAACCCAAAGAAATAAAGAGAAACAAACACAAAGAAACCCCCACTGCAACTTGACCTAGCTGGTGCTTCCTACCACACAGAGTGTCACTTGTCCTGTGTTTTTCCAGTAAATAAAGAGCAAGTACTACTGAGAACATCCAGTTCTAATACCTGGCTACCTCACCTTTCTGGTTGCACTTTACCACATTAGCACACTATTCCTGTGTAACACAAGAAAGGTAAAATTATTCTTCTGTCACTAAGACGACAGTTTTTTCAGAGCTATCTGAAACCTGAACTTCACAAATTCATTCTTCTAAATTATGATCACCTTATGAAGAAAAAACAACAGTTCTACATATATTTTTTGTTTCATTCTTCCTAAAGTCAAGCCAAGCAAACCCCTCGAAGGACCTTGTATCTCATTAAAAATACCAACGCTGTAATGACTCATTTTTCTTCCCCTTAAGAGTGGATTGTCAATAACATAAACATAAATTTCTGCTGACCTGCTGCTCTTAGGCCCTTTATAAGTGTGGCTTAACTGTAACAGGAATTTTAGACTAACAGCAAGCTTGCATTTCTTAACTCACTATGCAAAGTCTTTTAGAAAGGCTCACAGTCCACGCTGACAGCCACTAGCTTAGAAGCCACATCAGCTTAAAAAAAATCTACATAAAAATTTGCAAGCTTTACAGTAAGGTTTTGCTGTGTTCATTTCAATGAAAGAAGCAGAAAAAGAGCAAACCACTCCCTCCCTTTAAGAACTCCGAGAAAATGACAAAGCCTCACAGAAAATGAAAGCTTCTATCAGCATTAAAGAGTCCCAAACTCAAAATATTTATTCAGGGTTACACAGGACAGAAGGGAGGTCTTGTCAGGAGAACAGAAACTCTAAAAGGTTCTTGAATGTTATTTTTTTGCCATACTTATTAAGACTGTCCCACCAGCACCATTTCACACGATGGCGTCAGAGCAGGCACCGCCACGAAGCTTTAATTCCGCAGGCACGGAGCAGAGGAAAGGCGGGTGGGGCTGCAGCGGCAGCCGAGGCGCGCCGCGACCACCCCGCACCGCCCAGAGGTGGGGCTTCCCCCCGCCCCGCGTCTCCGCGCAGCCCGCGGGCGGCCCGGGCGGGCAGAGCGGGAGCGCTC
>VXBQ01001794.1:0-17735 GCA_013400175.1 Phainopepla nitens | reverse complement strand
TCTTTTCAACCTAAGACACTGGTTTATTCAGATGTGTCCAGGACTGTGGATGAGGTGCTGTGCAGCCTTGCTCCAGAAGAAGGGACATGGAGTGAGCTGCTGCCTAAGGAATTGCTGAAAATCTTTCACAGCTTCTCCTCCAGCTCTCAGTCTGTCAGATGATTAGATGTGGTTTGGTGGGAGAAGAGTCAATGGGACATCTTAGGAAGAAAAGGAGCTTTCATGTTCAGAGAAGTCCATCTATCTGAAGAGTGAAGCACAGCAGCTCTTACAGCAAGGAGTCTGCACATGGGATGTGTTTCCTGGGCTACAGTTTGTAACACAATACAAACTTAAATAAACTAAAATGAAAACCAGTCTATACCATTATTTTTTATCATTTGGAGAAGGCCTTCAAAATAATGTAATTTTCAATAGTTTACTTGCTGCTTCATAGTGCAATCTCCCTAGAGATTTTTTTCCTGTGATATGTGCTCCGAATGATTTTTATCGTGCACCAGCAGTTGAGCACTTTCAAAAAGCCATCCAGGAAAATATGAAATTCTGAAACCCTCTCAATTTCAACTTCCTAAGTACAATTGCATAAATAGTGGAGAAACTGTCTGAGCTAACTCAAGTACATTCAATGTACTCAATATAATACAATGAATGTTGGGTCTTTGCTGATGGTACAGGATTGATTATTTAGAAGGAAATTTCTAAATAGATGTGTATTTCTACCTTCACCACTTTGGTACAGAAAGAGCTATACTTGCTATACCCACACCAACAGCTTGTTGTGCAGCCCCTTGATGAACTCAGCAAGATCCATTAGGAGTATGTTTAAAGGAAACAGACTTTCATAACCAAATTCAGCTCTTATATGTACTTTTGCAAGTCCTCTAAAGTTTTTACACAGTATATGAGTATGAAACATAAAATAGACTTCAGTTTGATAAAGTAATGAGCAAACTTCAAAATTCAAGAAGTTCAGTTCAGTGATTCAACAAGTGTTGAAAATCCAAAGATTTGCTTAGATCTTCCCTGAGCTGGCCAGGAGTTGTATGGGAAATGTCCAACAGCCTACTTTCTTTTCCTCCTAAGATTTTATACATACTCTCTTCTCAGCTGCTCAGGGAGCAGAAAGTGCTGAAATACTCAGGATAAAAAAGAACTTCAAAGTACTGAATTTGACTCTTTTAAATCTCAGAAAAGGTTATTGGCTTTCAAGTGGTCATTTGAATCTGTGTATCTGACCCTAATAAATATGCTGCACAGCTGTCTTCATGTTATTTTTGGAAGACCTTCTTTTTTCAAGATGAAGATATCTAAGAGGATAAATTATAATTTCTATGGATGCTAAGTAGGGTTTGATTTGCTAATATTTTCTGGTATTCTTTACCTTTTGGTGGTATTACTATAGCAGAGAGTAATGGCTCTGGACAGGCAGCTCAATGCTGCACTGAGGCATCCACAGCCTAGGATCTCCAGCCCAGCCCTAAGTTATAATGTAGATGTGAGTGCTCACAGCCTTGATCCCAACTGATCTCAAACTAATGTTGGAATCCCCTTGACTGGTAGCAGACTTGCCTTGTTGCCTTATTTCCTTGTCTTGGCCCACAACTCCTGGCTGACCTTCCCTCGACAAACAACCAGGGATGTTTCTGGACCTTTATGGGAACACTGAGCTTTGCTGCTAACTAACCTTGATGCTATGTTTTCTCGAGTGGGGAAAGCCACATTTAAACACCATCAAAGTCAACAAATATTGCCAAGGTTTCTTGCAGCTTTTCAAGTAAAACATCTTGTTTTATCTTTTAGCTAATCAATCTCAGTGTAGTCCCGGATCTCCTTGACATGTTAATGTTTTTATTTTAAATCTATATCCTTCCTTCCTTCCTTCCTTCCTTCCTTCCTTCCTTCCTTCCTTCCATCCTTCNAAACTGTATTTACTTCAGCTCATTTCCTACTGAAATGCTCCATCCTTTTTTCATTCAGTATTTCACAGTTGATTAGAAACTCAGAGAAGAAAGAGCCCAAGAGTCCATCCTCTCACTGGATCCATTATATCCCCAAGGAATATCTTCCTAGCATGACCTTAAAGATGTTTCTTGGCTTCTTTAATCACTGTAGACCTTTTGTACTGCATCCATGCTCAGGTGCTTGACACTTCTGCTGTCAAGTGTCTTACTTAAAAGTCAGTATTAGCTTTAGGCTCAATCCCTTCCATGCACTAATGAGCAGGTTGTAGATGGGAAGAACAACAGTCCCTGCAGCATTGGACAGATGCAGTGATAAAGTCCAAGAGAAAAAGGGTCTGAAACATTTCTTACAGGATCATTTTGGGGTCACAAAGACATACTACTTTTTATATTTTGTGCTTTTATCTATCAGTGTAATATTTGCTGTATCTTTGGAAGAGACAATAATCAAAAACTTATTTTCTGGTACATTCAGCAAAATTTCACTCACTCTTGAATTGATGTCTGCAGAAGCTATCCGAATGACTGTTTTTTCCTTATTTTAATAAATAATTTGATTTTTCTTCCTTATTTTTTGTACAATTGATATTTTGTTAGAATTGTTTCAGAGCTATCATCTTACGTGCTAGTGATGGATTTCCCCTTTCCTTTAAGTAACCTTTTCTGTGTCTGTGTAACAAATGTTCCAGTGACAAAAGTTTTCCTGCTGTCTTTCGATGATCTACAGTGGACTATAAATGTGTCACTGAGCATTTCTTTTTGCTTCTGTGAAGGAATGCACATTCTCTATTAAATTCTGCATTCGAGGAAGTTTAAAACAGATGAATTCTTCCATTTGCAATATAAATATAACACACAGTTATCAAGATCTTTATTAAAATTGCAGAATCTTATTTTCATATGGAAGATAAACATACACAAAAATGCAGTTGATTAGCCCAAAGCAGAAAACAGCATCTGCTGTAACAGTGAACATATATACCTATTTTCCATTTCATGCTTCAAGTAAATCAGGCTGCCAGCCTCTTCAGGTTCTCATTTTTACTTGTAACACTTTTGATTGCATTGAGTTTTAATAGTGAGAGGATGCATTGACAAGCTTTTAGAGGTGGGGGACTTGAACAATAGTATGACCAAGCTGAATCATCAGGCTCTTATATATTCTTGTAGTGTTCCTTTTCTTCAAAGTTATACTTTTCAACTTTATTCAACTGTTTTGTTTTCAAGAATTCTCATTGATGAAAAGTGCTTGAGTAGGCAAAGGAAGAAGAGTGAGTGTCATTTTAAAAATTCAAGTCAGATCCAAGTAATTTGAGATTTGGGCTTGTGAGAGCTAAGCTCTGTAAAATCACAGAACATGACCCAGCTGACTCAAAGCTTTTTAGATGATGGGATCCTTGCACAAAATTTTGAGGAGTACATTAGTGTGAACATATGCATACAAAGGAGGTCTAAAGTGAAAATGTAATACAAAGCAGAATCATACTTGATTACCATTATAATTATTTATTATTTATATTAATTAGTCATCAACAAGAAAATGTTAATAACATGGGAATACTCGGTTGTGATATTTTGTAATATTTGAAAAATGGAGAAAAGGAGTTACTCCTTTGTAAAATGCATTTACATGCCTATCTTTGTGAGCTGGGTAATAATCACAGACATCCTTGCTATGGGTTTCTGCTGAAGCACACAAAAAAAGCAGATTGTAGTATTTTTAATAGCCAGTTTCAAACAGGATCTGTGGGAACAGGTTTCATTTTGGAGTTTTCACTGGTCATCTATGAGTTTGAAATGGTGAGCGTGTAGTAATGTGGCTTAGAGTGAGAGAGGTAAAGACAGAAAAAAGTTACAAAGTCTTTGCCTGACCATGGTGATTTTCTCTCAAGATGTAACCAGGAGCCTTATCTTATTAGTATAATTTTGATATTGAATAACATATATTACTGTATAACCTATACCTTGTTTTGTGTCTTAAACCTCTCTTGTGCAGACAATTCATATCACTTAGGATAGAAAAATAAAGAAAACCCTTGAAGAAGTAAATTCTGGTGGAGACAGATTTCCACATGCCTGAAGCAAGAGTTTTGCACTTGACCTCATGGTTCAATGCAAATTCTGGTACTGTCTCCTTAGGTACCAATTGTGGTGTCATTCCTAAACGTCTGAACTCGGATGTACTCTGATGAAATCAACAGACGCTTTTTAATTGAAAATTAGTATAAATGCTCATGTTTAATATCTGATATGTTTCATTTTCCACTCATTGCACATTTTTCCTTTGATGAATAATTAATCCCTCTCCATTTCTTCCTGTTAATGAATTTATTTTAACATTAGGAATAAGAAAGGTAATGAAGCTCTTCTATTTCCTGCCGAATAATTAAAGATTCATTGGGGAGAGGGAAGGATAGTGGAGCCCATTGACTAGGACATTCACAAAGAAAATTAAAAAACAGAGTTGAAACCTCAAGTCCAATTAATATTTACATATTTTATGGCAAAAGATAACAATTGCCACTGGGGAAAGCCCTATTTTAGACTATTCATTACTTTTGCAGAGCTGTTAAATCTCTGCATGTATCTAAGCCCTTTGGGCCTGAAGTCTCCTCCTCTCAAATGAGAAAATTCACTTCAAATTAAACAGTTTAAATGAGTGGACTGCAGGAGTTACATCCATCTGAGCTGTTTTACCAACCCAAGCCCCAAATAGTATCTAGACACAGGGGCTGTGTGTTTGTACTGTCTGTGGGGATAATTTGAGCCCTGTCCCAGGGAGGTGTGCAGGCACCCTCTCCCCCTCACACCCTTTGGTTTTGGTGTGAGTGGCAGAGGGTGCCTGCACACATTCAGCAATGCTGGTCAGCACCCTGGGGAAAGCTTCTGGACCTCTCCTTGGGCTGATTTGATGGCAGGACTGAGAATGGTAAAGCCTGGAGCAGCTGTGGTGAACTGGGTCCCAGACAGAGGCCTCCTCCCCTCACCTTTAGGACTGGTCTATGTAGATTTCCTTCAGCCAAACATCACACACAGCTTGACACAGAAAGCAGGAATTCTTGTTCTGCTATATTCCTCCTGTCACTCAGAAACTTGCAAAAACACATAGGGAAGCAAAGGGGTGGTTTGAATATCATTTAAATAAATGCCTTCATTTTCTGTCCTTTTGCCTCCACGATCTATAGCGAATCACAAAGAGGATCCTTGAATCAAATTATAAACACATCTTTAATATCCCTTCATTCATCTGGGTACCAGAATACCAAACCCCACCTTAGAGTTGAGGTATGATCTTTGAAGCCTAACTGTTTTTAAATGCAGGTTTATAATGCTACATGAAACTGAAAGGCTCCTTTGCAAATGATTTCATCAATTTCACAGTAAATTTGCCTAACTTGTAAGTAGAAATAATTTTATTCCCTATCTGTTAGTGCTGAGAAATCAAGGATCTGAAATCCTAACTATTGTCTTTTCTATCTTAGTAATAAAAGTCGGTACTTTGCAGCCAGTACTTGCATACTTATTTGTGTAATATAATATGTGAAACAGAGGATGATAGTCCACACTTCTGGAAGGATTTTAGCTTTTCTTGAGAATGTATTTCTTGTTTTTATAATGCAGAGAGATGAAATATGGGTAACAAGAACATTGATAGAACTGCTATTTTTACGTAAACACTTTCACTGAATAAGATTTTTAGATTTCTGAGAGTGCATAGATGTATGTACAGGTCAGAAAGACAAAAACATTTACAACAGACATTTAAGTCTTACCAATTTTCCTCTCTCTAAGATATTAAGGATTTAGGGGACCCAAGAATTTAGCTTGAAATATGATTTCAGCCCATGAACTCACATCTGTGTAGAGTTTTAAAATTCTGAGTCAACTCGAAAGTTCCTATTGTCAACACAGTGAATAGACACATGTTGCATCACCTGGGATGCCTATATCTGATGTTGCTACTCAGATCAAAATCCAGATCTTAGCATTAAAAAAAAAATCTTGTTTATACAGGCTGAAAAAATGTCTTTATAGCATGACTCATGATCTGTATCTTGATAATGACAGAATATCTCATAATTTATCCACCCTGAAACATTTTCTATTTTTATTGCATATCTTCTCATGGATTAAAGCGCTTCTATGATTAATAGCAGAGTCCTGATCTCTAGTATTTGAGATCTGTTTGCTAAATTGTCAAAATTTAAGTCTAATTTGTAGATTAAAAGTAACCTTGGACTTCTGCTGCCTCAAATGAACATTTATTATGTTGGTGATGTCACTCTGGTGTACAGTGGGTAGGTACTGCTAACAAGTCAACTGTCACCAGCTGTTGCCATGCAACAGGATCTCACATAGTGGACTATGTCCTGCTTTGCCAGGGGATGCCATTGTGTGAGAACTACCCATGAGGACTGGCTTTCAATGCCAGTCATTCCAACCATTTTTCATTCTGGTGTTTGAGATGCCACTCAAAGGCTAGGCCCTGCTATGTTCTATTTCTGGATTCCATTGAGTCAAGGACAAGGAAGTAAGCCAGTTATTTTTTCTGTCCTTTGTTGTCTTAGAATTATAGAATGGTTTGGGTTGATTATCACTAACATTTTAGCAGATCTGGTATTTAAAACAAGTCAGCCACATTTTATTAAATATATAATTTTTCTGGAAATACAAAAAAAGATTCAGAGCTGTGAATGTTTTTTTTTGTTTGTTTGCCACAGCTTTTCCTAAAAGAAGGTGCCACTTTTATCTAAACTTGTTCTAAATTAAAAAAAAATTTCATCTTCCAAAACAGAATTATTAATCAGAGAATGAGTTTTCCAGGTAGCTCCTCCATAAGGAAGTTCCTTTGGGCTTCAATGCCCAATTACTCCTATGAACTGTAAATGCTGCAGAAAAAGAAACAGAGAAGCATTAATTTCCATGAGGGTTTAATCCTGTTCTTTGCAAGATCTCTGTCAGGAGTTTTTGTCACTTTGTGTCTCTATTAGTGTAACAGAATTGGAAAGCCATCAATTGCATCAAAACATAAAAGGAGACATACTAAAAATGTGAAGTTTCAGAGGGTAAAAGAACTATTTTCTTTCACCTATCTTAAATGTTTATTTTGAGAGGTAATTTGTGAATGATTTGCTGATGTGTTCAAAGTTCCAGGGGCCTGATTTTACCACATTCACTATTACAATATTAGGAATAGAGTAAACTTCAGATTATGGTGCTAAAATCATAATTATGATTTCAGAAAATATAACAGCATCTTCTGTCATCTTTATCCTGAAGGAAGAACTCTTACCCCAAGCACACAGTTGAGAGATAGGACTACAGATTTAAAAGCTGATGCATAGCAGGAAGCCAATTGCCTTGTCATGCCAAAGAGAATTAAATTCTTGGTTGTCAAAAGTCTAGTAGGTTTCTTGTGTCACTTACGTCATCTGTAATAGTTTACTGAATTTTTTAGTCAGTGAAGTAATCTGTTGGAAAGAAATCAATCTGAAGGACGCATATCCACAATCTAACCTGCAAAAGAACTGAGAAAATTAATTGAAAGCCATTAAGCACTTGTGTGATCCTAAGATATTAGCTTTTTATAGTGAGCCATTTAGTACTTCTGGAGCTGTCAGAAATTTTCCTGAAGCAAGAACAGGACCAGATGAATCTTTGTATTAATCTCAAAGATTAAGTGACAGATGCCCTGGAAGTGACAGAAATGGACTGGATGGACTGCCATGGTCTGAGGCTAACATGAGAGAGCCCCAGTCCTGCCAGACCACTGAAACTGCCTGGCTGGGCATTTATGCTCCTCCCCATGCCACTGTGACTGCAGGGTGGGGTGCTGGCACAGGGACATTTTCTTTCTGGGCATGAACAGATAGAGATCATGCTGGAAATAGAGCAGAAATTTTTAGCAGTGTTTGAGAGAGAACAAAATGCTTTTCTTGTAAAATTAAAGATTTCTCCAGGGAAATACTATTCAAGGCAACCAATTAAATTTTCAATGCTCCTGAGAATGAATTTCTGCTGTCCACTTTAGAAATCTGTTTGGATTGTTTTTTAATCATCATACATGGTTCAATGACCTCTCCTCTTCTCTCTTTCATATTGCACACTTGTCTAAACTATGTAGTTATACAGTGAATGAAAACTAGAGGAAAATTTGAGCTACTGGCACAAACAAATGATGTTGAATTAACTTGAACAGTTCAGTAAACTGAAAATCAAGAATGACAAATTAAATAATTGGATTAAAGATGGTTAATGTTCCTATACTTTGAAAAGCAAGTTTTGCAGAATTTCTCTTTTGTCACTTTTTTTGGGTTTTTAATGGTACAAAGCCAAATGTTAAAGTGCTCATATGGATACATAGTTTTAAGAAATAATTTTTTACAAGTTTAGAAGTTCTACCATAATGAATAAACTTGCTTTGTACTACACTGATATAATAGCTATTCGTTTGAGTATTTTACAGCTAAACGTTCAAGGATCTTCAATTACAGACAACAGCCCCAGCCTCTCTGGCTCCTCCTAGAGCTTGAGTGCAGAGGTGAGGTAGTGGGTTAAATCAGTCTAATTTGGGAACAATATCCTTTTGAATAACACTGGGAACAGAACTGTATATGTGGCATTTTGACACAATTCACCTTTCATCAGGAATGCTGGGTGTTGGTGCTGACAGTGGCCTAGGATGCCACGCCTGGGTGGAGAGACAATCCCTTTCTCATTGTCAGTCCTGTGCCCGGCACAGAGCAACGTGCCCACCCTCGTGCTGCTTTGCAGATGCCGCTGCGCATTTGCCCTCTGCCTGACAGCAGCGTGGCAGCTCTTGGCAGAGCTCATTGCTCCCAGCCTTGTGTTTGTGGTGAGGTGTTTGCTCCTTTGTGCTCAATGTCCTATGTGTTTTCTGTTACTCTGCACGAGGCATAGCTGCTGGCAGCCCTTAGTGGGAGCACTGCACCACAGCTATTTAAACAAATGTTGTGAGCATGGCAGACTATTAAACCTATAGAGCAGGGGCAGAACTTTTCTGTGCCATTTTAGATAATTGCAGCAATTCAGAAGTTCAAAATAGCTCAACAAATATTCCTGCTGTTCTGTGAAAACCTTAAAAAAATATTTTCACATCTACACATCTGAGTGGGAAGAAAACTACTTGCTTCTGATTCAGTATAATTTACTCGTCACTCTGCCTATCTCGCTCTTGGAAATAAAACCAGGGTTCAGAATGGAATGCAAGTAGGGGGTTGTTGCAAATGAAGCCATTCATTCATCAATAAAAAGTGGAATATGAGATTATTTTGCTAGAATCTTGCAGCACATAAAAAAGGATAGTGACAGAATAAATAATTCCCTATGTGTGCCTTTATCCATGGTGTGTTTTCATTTATCATTTCATTTTTCCCCCCTTACAAATAAAACCCACCAAAGAAAAAAACAAGATTAAATGAAAGAGAAATAATTTCCATCTCACAAATATCTTATCAGTTATAGAATATTCAGATAGTTATGAGAACATACCATGTAGTAATGAAAGGAAAATTAGCTTGCCTTTCTATCAAGAAAACAAATTTTGCAGGAAACAATGGGCTTATGTTTCAGCAAATGCTCAGAAGTTCATGCTAGCAGTCAAAGGTAAGAAGAGAAAATGACAGATAGTAGAAGATAGGAGAGAGGCAACTGGCAGGAGGAGTTCTGTCTCTGCTCTCTGGCTGTAAGAGGTTTGTGTTAGGTTCGTCCACCACAGGCTTGTCTCAGCATACAGTGGTTCAGAGCAGCACTTCCCAGAAGGCATTTGGTGTTTGCAATGTAGCACAGGCACTTCTGAATTGTGTGACACTGGTCTGAGTCAGCCTTCCCTTGTGATATTGATGCACAGATAAGAATTTTGCACATTAATTTCTGCCTGCTGTGAGTCTGACCATGAGGGTCAGTTTCTGTTGGTATTACTATTTGATGTATGTACCTGAAGTAATGAGAGACCTGTGTCAAGCCCACCAAACTGGNAAGGCACTCCTAGCACTTAACTTATTCACAGTATCTTTCTCAAGAAACTGTTCCCAGCAGTATGTTTTGGATTCACACTGGAACACACTGGTGTGAAAGACTGAGGACCAGAAAATGAGGAAGAAAAGAGCTAATTTGTCTGTCTTACTGAAAGTCCCATCTACTGGTTTACACATAGGAAACTCATATTTTAGGTCCCGTCATTGACCTTTCATTTTTTTTCACCTTGTACGACTCTTGAGCAAAGTCTTCTGTTTCCTTGGGTGACTCTCTCTCAAAACCACCACATCTCAGCTCTAAACTAAATGGCTGCAGTCACCTCTGTGAGCATCTCCCACTTCTCTGATGACTCCAAGACCTGATGCCTCAACCTACTGAGAAAAGTGGTATCTATATGGGATCAGAACATCTGCACTGGTAGCTGCTACAGTGGTGTATGGCAGGAAAATAACCCTAACATCAGGAGTTCCCTGTAGAATCATTTGTGAGCAATCACTTTAAACTCACTAGTTTGGAGACCACAAGGACATACCCTAAACTTGAAGCAGGCTTTTGTAATGGAGCGGTTCAACAGATCCTCCTAAGCAGGAGCAGGTAATGAGTATGACAGGATCTCAACCGAGAATCACAGCAGAGCCTTTCAGGAAATTGCTAAAGACATTTCTGCTTCAACGAAATGAGAGCCTCTTGACTGTGAAGTGATATAGGCAGTGCAGAGACAGCGAGGGTATATGAACTTGACTGGAAAATGTCTATGGACACTGTGTACCCTCTGGTGCAAGCAGGACAGGGTCTGCACTGGCAGTTTGTGGGTGTAGCAGCAATGCATTAAAAAAAGATAATCTGATCATGATTTGGGACAAGTTTTTTAACCTCCTCCCCAACTCCTATTATTGTAAGTAAAACAAAACATGCAGATTTAATTTACTTTTTCTTAAATATACCTGAAAGAATGGTGGCTACTTAACAAAAAAAAAATTAGTACCAATGTGGGTTTTTTTGATATATACTTGCAATAAGAGGAGACATTTGGTTCTCTAGATAGGCCTTGCCTACTTCGGCTTCTGGTACTACAAAAGAAAAGGAACCTGTGGGTAATTAATTTGTGTGAAAAAAATGGTTTGTCTGCTAATGATATTTAGCCAAACTCACTGGAGAAATAAGGCAGTGCGTTACCTCTACTCTCTCCTGCAGTGATGCTGTTATATCTGTATTTGTTTCAATCACTGCTTCAACTAGATTATTTGCATGAAATGACCTCTCGTTTTTCTCAGTACACTGGAGCTGAACATCTCCATAGCAGTTTCCACTGTTTTATATTAGTACTGTGAATAGTCATCTTGATTTGTTTATAGTTGTGTATAATACAATGGCTTTTGCTGAGACTGTAAGAGGGAATATAAAAAATATCATTTACACTTGCTTCTTTCTTCAAAAATATAATGGCAGGACAAGTAGAAAATGAATGTCAAAAGCTCAATATCACTTATAAAATTGCTTGTATTTTTCCAAATTTCCACAATTTATGTAGATCATGTGAACTCTATATGACCCTTCAGCACCCTGCAAATGCAGTATACTGTGGAAAAATACTAACTCCAGCTCATTAGCACAGGTTGCTAGATGCCTATTCAGTTTTCTGTTATGACATTTTGTTAATGATGCCAGAACTGTTTTATATTTTAAATTGTATATTTTTCCTAGTACATTTTAAAAGAAATCCTTTATTTTTTGACAAAGAGCAGCAGCTGAAACTGGAAATAATGGTTAGCAGCTCTGGAAAATAACTTGTCAAAGCATCCTTGATGTAATCCTTAGGAGTCTTAAACTTATGAATGCAAAGATATTTTGAAGAATGTAGAGCTTATACATATAAATGTGAACTACAACTGGTTTTCTTTTAGATATTCATCGGTTATTTACTCAGACTTCAAAAAGGTACCTGTCCCTCAGTTTTCTAGCCCTAGGGTTAAACTGGCTCTTGAGATGGACATGTACACTAGAAGTACAAGACACGGACACATTAATGCCTTCAAGAATACAGTGTTGTCAGCAAATATTTAGTAATTTCAGCTGTTGGACCAGTTACATAAATCTGACAATATTCTTTTCAGAAAGATTCACTATTGAAAATACACATCCTACATGCTAACAGAAAAATATATATGTGAAACTCTAGATGTAAAAGTGTAAAAGAAATATAAAATATCTAAACAAGCATATGATCTGCTAGCTTGCTGAATAGTTCTACTATGAATGCAATGGCAGTTTTTTACAGTTTCAGAAATGTGTCTCAGTCCTCTGGTAAAAGCCTCTTTTAGTGCCTCCTATCAATTACTTACCAAATCTGCAGTCTTCTGAAACATCAGTTACTTAAAATGATGGTGATTTCTGGGCTGATTTCTTACTCCTGAAAAAGATACTGAGGGCTCAGGCGATGACACTGACCGAAGGTTTTGCACTGACTTTGAGAGGAAAAAACTCCACACAGGGGCTTAACTATTTTACAGAGAGTTCAGATAAGTAGTTTTTCCACAGTAACACAAAGGCATGTGGATAAAGGAGAAGTATCATTCATAGTAGCCTTTGTATTTAAATGGAGATGTGAATGTGCCTGATAATACACATAGTGATCAAAAGTCTCTCTGTCTCTAAGTTTACAGTGTAATGGTTATGACACATTTTTTAAAGTTTCTGGAAATTAAAAATAAAAAATCAGCTTTTTGTAAGGGAGACCTGCTCAGAACATTTCCAGAGAAATGCATTACTCTTGAAAGCCCTAAAAAGTGCAAGCTTTAATGCTTTTCTGAAGTGAGCACATTCTGGTGTAGTTTTGGGTGGAGAGGAAGGAAGGTCCATGCTCTATTATCCCCATGCTACCAGAGCAGAACTACAACAGTGGAGTCTGATAGAGCTTCTGGCTTGTCTTCCTACAGAAAAATGATCAGTTAGTGGAAGGCCTTATGTTTGCAACAGCAGTTTAAAAAACATCATCTCATGAAAATGCTGAGGGATAAATCTGAAATGAATGGATCTTAACTCTGACCAGGAACAGGCTTCTCCAGCTGACCCCTAAATTTAAACAAAGACAATACTCTTACAAAAGAGCTCTTACTGATCATAGAGCCCAAACCACCAGCTTGATTCAGAACTTGATATGTGGTGACACAAAATTTCACCATGAAGGAATCAGTTAGCATGGGAAAGTACTAATGCTTGTTCATGAAAGAAGTGATCTTCCTTGTTGAATGTTACATATTTTTAATGTTGAGTTATCCACGGTTTTTTGATGTACACAATTTTAAGCCAGATCCTATACAAGATTCTGTCAAAAACTTTTGTTAAAAGCTTGTTCATTTCCATTTCATTAAGGAAGTTATTTATTTTAAAAAATATACTGAATCATTACCTATCACAGTCGTTAGTAAGAACTGAAATAGTTAAAATATACAAATCCTGATGTTGCAGACTCCTTTCCCCTTTCTCTGTTTTTATTACTGCAGTGTTTTTTTAAAAATCACTCTCAATTTATGGTATAACCATACATTGTGGCAATAAAGTTTTGATTTGCCCTGTCTGTTTGTTTCATTTTACATTGAAATTGTGTTAGTTTCTAAAATGTTAAGGAAGTATTTAAATAGAGGTGAGACTGAGATGGATTCATGAGACCTAGAGCTGAAATCTTAACATACTGACATTAAGAGTGTCATGACATCTTGGCATTTGGTGAGGAAATTTTAAAAAAATCCAACCTCTCACTTGCTGATATAAAGTGAAAATGTTATGTCTCCTCTCATGTATTTAACTGCAACAAGTGAAAAGGTGTTAATAAGGAAGAATATTGTGCAGGGTGGCTCTTCTAGCTGAGAAAAACAGGATATATTTATGCATCATTTCCAAATGGAGTTCTAGAGAAAGAGTAGGTAGCAAAATGACCATATGTTCTAAAAAAAAAGAACTGTGAGATCTTGCATGGCATAGTGGCAAGTGTGGGAAGGCATACTTATTAGGGAAAAAAAATAGAAGAGTAAATATTCATAGAGTGAATTGGAACTGTTTGAAAGGTTGTAACCCTCCTTGGGCTATTTGTCTTGGTTTCTCTCTGCAGCCATTTCCCTTTGACACACAAAGTGTCATTTGTCTCATTTGACTTTCAAACTGTGTTGGACCCAGGTTCTTGTGAGACTCCCTGTTAGGTCACTCAAAACATAGGCAGACCTGATGGAAGAGAGATGGTTTTGGTTGGCAGTACTTCTTATGAGTAAGTAATTTGAGTGATTCATTCCTAAGCATTATCATTTTTATTCTTGGTGCTGGAGGGGAGGACTGGCATGACAGCATGCTGTGAATGCAGAGTGATGAATGCAACTCCAGACTGTGTCATAGTGTGCATTCCCATCAGAGAAAGAATAAAAACAACTTTCTTGCACGAATTGTGGAAAGAAAAGCCTCAAGTTTTTTTAGGGGTGCAAATGAATACAAACTTTAATATTAAGCAGTTCTATTAACCGTGTGAAATAACTTTGCTATCCTATTCCCATCCTTTATGAAGTCTTTATACTTCTTTGAAAGCTCAGCAATAAGTGAAATCAAAAATTATATCAGGCAATGGGCAATGCAGAGGGTTGTTCTGATTGACTGTAAAGTATCACTAGTACAGGTTTGAATTGAAGCTACTTCTCCTGTCTTTGAATATTAGTTTAGATGTATGCCTTCTGTTTCTTTTCTTCTGGCTATTTATCACCAGTGTTAAACTTCCAGGAAGGCAAAGTTTGATGCCTAGGTTAAGGCAGTAAAATTAATACAACAAAAACCAAAAAACAAATCTGTGCAGTCCCCAGGATTTCAGTGCTTATTTGCAGATGAAACAATAGAACGTAAACCAAGCTAGTTAGCCAGATAATTCAATTCATGAGAGGATGCAAAGCTATTTATACAGAATTATATTTATGACAACCTATTTTGGAGACAGAGAAACTCATGGAAGGACATATCTTCAGTGCAGCAAAGTCCTAGTCTTTGACTATCCTTCCTGAATCCAAAACAAACAAAATATTACATCTCCCCTCCAAACTAGATTTTCCAAAATAGACAGCCTGTTTGTTTACCCAAAGTGCAGGCCAAAAGTCTTTTGATCTACATTAATGAGAAGGTAGAAGTAATTCTTAATGGGATCTTGACCTAATTAAGAAAATACAAAAAAAATTCCTTTGGGTACCTAGATTGTATGTAGGTTAAACATTCGTTCTCAGTCCTTCATGTCTCTCTCCACTGGGAAGAATATGAAATTATACATGGATTTGCACTTTGAAACTGAGCTCAGAGAAGCAACAACTCCTTTGACCGTTTACATGTGAGGAGTCTTCACTGAGCTGCTGACAATTCATGATACATCAAGCACTATGAAACACATCTGTCTCTTTCATAAGAATACTGCTTCTGCCAGCTGTTAACCTAGCTTTTGATTAGTCAGTTGAACTGAAAAGACTGAAAATGCAACAAGAGATGAAACTGGCATCTGAGAGACAACAGAATAATAATTTCTGTTCTAGTTATAAATAATGGCTCGGTTGAAGTTTAGCCTTTTTAGTTTTATTTCTGAAAATATTTCCAATACTGTTTGCTTCCTGCTGTTGTTTTTTCATTTCAGAAAATCTTTCTTGTGAAACATAAAAATCTTTGTGAAGATATGCTTCATCTTCAGCCTTACCTGTGGGAGCAAAGGAAGGGTAGTTCATATTGTTTGCCTTATTGTCTTTCAACAAAATGGAACTTTGTCCAAACAACGAGATTTTTTCTTCAGTAATTTCTAAATATTCATTGATTATGGATGTGGTTCTTAAGCTGTGAAAAGTAGAAGGGCTTCCTACTGTGTTCAGAGAGTTTTTATTTTGGTTTTCCACAGGGTAGTCACTGATGTTTACAGCCAGATCAATAGGAACATACTTGAGTGTGGTCAAATAACATTGGATAATACTATCAGTCTATTCTTACAGCTTCTCAGCAAAATATATTTATAGAGATGTTTCAATAAAATAAGGTGTTGTTGGTAAAAAAGTAATTGCAACAAACTTTGGATTACTTAACATTTTTCAGATGCTCTTTTTCTTGACACCTGAGGTTTTATGGTTAGTCTTCAATTTGAATTGTGGACTGAGGAATACATAGGGAGCTTTAATATTTCAGTGGTGTTACCAGTTCCTTAATTTTCTACCCTGTGACATCTCCTCCAGCATCAGTACCCACCAAAATGCCAAAGCAAAAACAGAAAACAACCAGTAAAAACTTCCTGATGAACAGGTAGCAAATATATGATGATAGAATTTAATTTAAAACCAACTTCATAGAACATTTCAGTGCTTTACTTCACTCTCTAATGTATTGTCAGGCTTTTCTAAAGTGTTAACAGAAGATAATCTTGCAGGTGAATGATTAATTATGGTATATTTATAACAATCAATCAGAATTTTTTATAATGGAGAACTAGGCTCCATGTTTTCATGGATAATTTTAAAAGAAGTGTCTTTCTTTTGAAATTTCAAATTATTTTTTTAAGTTTAAAAAAAGACAGTGTCTCCATAATGAAATAATATAGCTGGATATGCTTCAGTGGTGACTCACCAGAGCTACTGTTCAGTTACATCATGTCTTTCTTCTCTCATGGACTCTGCATACCTCAGTGAGACTTCAACTTCCAAAGCTGAAAGGTTTCTACATATTTCTACAAATAATTACAGGAAAGCTTGTGAGTTGTTACAGGATATGCAGTATGAGTTGGAATATGAAGCTTCAGTAATATAACTTATATGAACGGCCCAAGAATTTTTCTAAACAAAAATATTTGTATTTTAGCTGGAGTGTTTAGGTT
Organism: Phainopepla nitens; assembly: GCA_013400175.1. Taxonomy (NCBI): domain Eukaryota; kingdom Metazoa; phylum Chordata; class Aves; order Passeriformes; family Bombycillidae; genus Phainopepla; species Phainopepla nitens. The sequence continues at coordinate 908 of VXBQ01001794.1, read as the reverse complement.
TTTGAGTCATCATCTAAAAGTTTAGGATGCCAAGACAAATAAAAGACTGATTACTTAAATGCAATCACTTCTTTTCTTTTTATATCACAGCAGCTTGCTGTGATCCATGCTGGTAGCTCTGTGCAAAAGGCAACTTACTATGACTGGTGTGTCTGTTTTTTTACTACTCTGCTCTTCAGCATTTAATAGGACATGAGGTTGATCTGATTATATGCCCACACAGCATGTACAACTTTTACTTTCTATTGTGACTCTCTGTGAAAATTTGAGTGTTACAGAGGATATAAAGTTCCTGTAAATAAGTATGGAGACTTTCTCTGATATGGAGTAACTTGTTTAGCATCTTTTGTTTACTTATTAATGAGAATGTTTAAAGCAAGAAATATCAGGAAAAAGATGTTAATGATTGAGGCCATTTATTTAAAATAGAGCCTCTGGATAACTGCTGATGCAAAAGATGAGATTCATCTGACCCATTTTAGAAGCTTACTTTGGTGGGATGAATTGTACTTTGAAAATATTTCCTTTTTTACACTGGGCAAAAATGTATAGCTATTTCAGATGTAAGCCTCTGTATTTTATCAGCTGAATCCCACTGTTATGTTTGAAGCCTAAAGATTTTATTTAACAGGGAATTGAAGGGAATAAGCACTCAGGGTCTTTCTCTCGCCCTCCTCCTCTCTGGAGAAATAATAACCTGAGGACTGATGTGGCTGTAGAGATAAAATCAGTAGTTCTTCTTATAAAAGAAACCAAGGTAAATCACGCTGGCCAGATTGTGAAAATAGATACCACTAATGAGCAGTCATATTAAGTATTTCAAACAACAATGAGAATGTTTTGCTCAGAAATGCTTACAATCTGCCCCTGAGATTTAAAGGGAATTTTGGAATGGGGGGTGGGGGTGG
>VXBQ01001793.1:30903-64512 GCA_013400175.1 Phainopepla nitens | reverse complement strand
ACGGGGTGCAGGAGGCCTGTGCTACAGGCTGTGTCCCCTGGGGTGCTACGCTTATGGATCGGTTTGAGTTTTTTTCTTTTTATATGAGCATCAGTTTTGCTTTTTGTTTATAGCCTGAGATGTTCCGGCCCGCAACTATTTGCTTTTACTAACTCGGTTCTTTGTAGCTTGCTAAGTGGCTCACTTGCTATGACTGATCTGTTTATTAGCATCAGCTGCGAGGGGAAACTCCAGCGGCCAACACTCCGCTCTGTCAGGGTCTTGCTGGCCGCTTCCTTTTCCTGCGAGGATGTTTCTGCTGGTTGTGCCTCTTGACCAGTAGGATTCTCTTGTGGCAGTGTGTTCGATGAAGTGGGTAGAAACTAGTGGTGGTCAAGCAGGATGCTGAGTTCAAAAGTTCTGTTTGTGTCTAATTATTTATTTGCTTTAAAAAAAAACCTATAGTATGATCATTAGTTGTGTGCATAAAGCAAAATTACTGACTCAGCTTGCGTGCTGTGGTTGCATGAACATCTGTAAAATAAACTGTCATATAGCTTACTGTGTGAAGTTTTGCTTTTTAATTAGCTCGAAACCAAATATGGTCTTTTTTAACTTACAGGTTCTTGAGTGTGGGGTCTGTGAAGATGTATTTTCTTTGCAAGGGGACAAAGTTCCCCGGCTGCTTTTGTGTGGCCATACTGTCTGCCATGACTGTCTTACCCGGCTTCCTCTTCACGGCAGAGCAGTTCGTTGTCCTTTTGATCGACAAGTTACTGAGCTAGGTAAGAACATAGAAGTTTGACATTCTTGAAACCTGTCAGTCAAGGATATCTAGAAGATAATGCTAGCCATAGATTCTTAGTGCTCACTAAGGGATAATATTTCCCAGTAATGAACGTGCAGTAAGGAAAAGAAAGATTTTGCCTTTATGTTCTTGAACCTGGGCTCGCACGTTTTATACCTGGACATCTTCTTGTACACCCATATTTACAAGGGGACTACTGTGTTTAATGTTTCTGAGTAGGGGTTCCTGAATAAGTATTAGTTTCCTATTGTCCTAAACACTAAACCCATGCAATTAAATAGATAACTTTTTTGACAAACAGATTTGTCTGAATTCATGATGAAGGATCAGTGATAACAAACCTGGTTTTTATGGTGTTAATTACTTCTATGTAAGCAAAAATTGGTGGTGACAGGCTTTTAACAGGAATTCCCCTACTCTAAGAATGTCTGCACATGGTATTTGAAAGGATAAGATAAAGCTTTTTTCTTACAGTGGACATGTATTTTTAGGCAAAAGATGACGCATGCATATAATTTCTTCAGAATAAGAATTACCAGGTCAACATGGGGTTATAAAGAAGACTTATCAGAGGAAGCTGTAACAAAAAGAACTTGTTAATAGAACGGGCTCCAGCAGTTTTGAATATAACTGGAGGAAAAAGAAACCTGTTGAAAGGAGAATCTTTAGAAAAGGACATCGCTTATCTGGTAAACCATGAAACAAATGCTGAAGTATCGAATTCACTTGACTTTGCAGTACGAAAATCTGCTAGGAATATTAAGGCACTCTGCAGGATGTTTTTGTGAAGACAGAAATCAGGGAAAGAAGTATCAGTCTTGTATGAAAGATAGTATTGTTTTCTGGGCAGAGGGAGACAGTAAAGTATGAGACTCATGAATGATTGCCAATCTAGTGGAGCGGTTAAAAGAGTAATGGTTTGTTTGACTTCTTATCTATGACTGTACAGCTGCACAAGATTTCTTAAACTATGCTTTTAGAGGGAGAAGGTTAGAACACAACACTCAGTCCTGTTGTTACAAAACATTTTTGTCTGAGACCACTGCTTTTTTTTATTGTGATGGGGAACTTGTTGCTTCTTAGTTTTTATTATGCAGTTTTTTCCCAGGCATCTGAAAGGATCCTGTCATATTTTTTTGTGTTTCATATTTGGTGAAAAGCTTTACAAAAGCATTTCCTGAATTTTTTTTTTTCATCTTTCTGAGGAGATTTTGATGAAATGCAGTGAAATGTTATTAAACCTCCAAGTCCCCTACAGTTAGGAAGAAGGATGAAAAGCTTCAGGATATGTATATATCGAGGACAAGAGAGTTGCATTCTGCTGTCTGACACTAGAAAGAAGAAGGATGCACTGTGATCAATAGTTGCTCACAAAAGTAATGGGTAGGAAATCTTAGTGAAACCTCTTAAAGATAAAAATACTTCTTTGAATTAAAGTTCTACCTGGTGATCTGAGGCAGGGGGCGGTCATATGCACTTTTAGTCTTTCCATATCCAACGGCCTTGAGACACATTACTGGTTCTAGGATATAAAACAAGGATGTTTTGTGGAGTGTAGCTTGTCATGACTTGTCTTTGAGATATCTGTTTGTTTGCTACCTTGCTCTAATCACCTAGTAGTTGCTGCTCTTGGTTAAATTTTCTGCACTAGTAGTTCCGTTTTGTTCTAGAGCTTAGGAACAGGGAGGGGTAAGTCAGGGCCCAGGGGAACTTTTCGTACTTCTCTCCCCTCCATTTGTGGTTATGAGAAAGTGAGCTCCATGTTCACCCTATTGCCATTCTACCATTTAATGAATTTAATGAAATAATGTTCTCTATTCTGAGAAGCTGTTTATTATGTAAATCTTGATTATAGGACCACTTCCAAGAGAAAATTCTGTTGAAAGAAAAGCTGTGAAATTAGGATGTAAAGCTACCTGTGCTGAACTCTTAATCAGTAACTATGAATTTTATAGAGACTTTTAGTTGGTCTAAAGTAACCTATGGTTACTTTTTTTCCTTTGCTCTTATTCCTAAATCACTTAATACTATATTCATCCAAGTTTTTCTAAGTAATATTGGGAGTTTTTGAAATAAATACTGGGAGATCTGTATATGGGTAGATGTAGCTGTGTTTTTTTGGAACTGGGCTCTTCATTTAAATTTACAGGGCTGTCTCTTCTTTCTGTATATAACTGTGTGTGAAGGCAGGGTTAGAAGTACTTTGTGAATCAGGATTTTAGGAAATATATGTTCTGCAATTGAAAATTTAAATGTTGTTTACAAAACAATGCTTAGCAAAATTTTCTAATCATTCGTGGAATCCTGTCACAAGAGAAAACATTTTGTAATGAACAAATAGGACTAAAGCTTGTCCAAACTGTCCTGTTGCAGAATAGACAAGACATTGATTTTTGTTGGGTTTTTAAAGGATTCTTTAATGAAGTTGCCTGTGATTAATCTTCTAATGGAAACTTTTAAATGAATATGTACATGCTGAAGGTATGTGAACCGTTGTCTCCAATTAGATTAACAATTTTTTAACCAAAAAGATGCAATGAAAAGTTTTGTTGATTTTCAAAATTTTGGAATCATATATTCTGGAGATTGTTGATTCAGACAGTTGATATGGGGGAAAATCCAGTAGTGCCTGTAGAAGAAGAGGCTCCTCTCAAAGGCTCTTCTGAAGTATGCTGATTTGGGAGAAAAGGCAAATAATTTCTTGCAAATTGTTTTCTCTCTTGCTGTGTTGAATTACTGGTTCTTTTGGCTGGGTGTTTGTTCGTTTCTATTTTTGGTTTTTTTTTTGTGTTTGTTTGGTTTTTTGTTTTGTTTTGGTTTTTGGTTTTTTGGGTTTTTTTTGGGTTCTGGGGTTTTCTTAATTAATATGCAGACCAGTGTATTTTTAGGAAAATTGTGCTTATGTTGCAGCTTTGGAGTTTCTCCCTATCTACCATTACTGCAGAACTGAAATTATTTTCTATCATTAAAACTTGTTCACAAAAATATGCAGGTGATGGCATCCTTCATGGAATCCATCTGATTGGTGTTGCTTATATTTACACATGCTTTTGCTAGTGTTTGAGTGCCAAGCTGAAACTTAAAAATACTGTGCAAGAAAAAGCAGTTAAACATTCTTTCAAATCTTTTTAGACATTTAGACAAAAGTTGTTCCCTTATCTCTTTCATTATTTGTAATACTTTTGCAGTCAAGCTTCCTGCTTTTGAAATTGACATTTGTCTTGTATGGAGTCAGTCTTAATATCTTCGCTCTGTCACTGTCTCATTCCTGGCTGACGCATTTCCTGTAATTCATGTCTTACTCTTCTTTTGAGATGACAGTCAGAATGTGTAAAGATTTTTGTAATGGGCACAAACATTCTTTGTAGGCATGAGGATGAGATCACTAAACTCTCTTGCGTTTGTGATCAAAGCAGAATTTGAGGTCAAGTCCAAGGGAGTAAATGGATGTATTGACATAACTCATCTTTTAATTATTTTGAATATAAAATAAACACTTGATCAGTTGTGTTGAATATGTGTAGGTCAAGTACCTAAAAGTTTTATAGGTAGGTTTAGAGTAAAAAGGAACAAAGTCCCATTTTTGCAAATATGTAAACTTCATGATTGATACTAGTGAAATGAGACATGACTTCTTTTATGAGAATACATGCTTATGATGAGGTAATCCACCTAGCTGATCGGGGAAACCAGTTGATGTGATCTTTCTGGATTTCAGTAAAACTTGTGATGCTGTTTCTCACAGCATCATTCAGCCCACAGCTGGATAAGGACATCATGTGATGGGAGAGCAGCTGGCTCATGGGTCAGGCACAAAGACTTACAGTGAATGGAGTGACATCAGAGTGGTGACCTGTCCCTAGGGGAGTTCCACAGGGCTCCACCTTAGGGTCTGTGCTCTTCAACATCTTCATAAATGATTGAGTGCAGGACTGGGAGGGATATGAAATTCACAGAACTGGGAAGAGCTGTTGACTCCAGGCTGGGAGGCCCTGCAGAGAGGGCTGGGCAATCACCAACCATATGAAGTTCAAGGGTAAGGGAAAGTGCCTGGTTCTGCTCCTGGAGCAGAACCCTGGATGTACCGACAGGCTGGGGAATGAGAGGCTGGAGACCAGCACCATGAAAAGCATCTGGGAGTCCTGGTCCAAGGAAAGCTGAACACGATCCTGCAGGTCCCTGGCAGCCAGGAGGGCCACCCGTGTCCTGGGGCATCAGGGGACAGCATTGCCAGCTGGGCAAGGGAGGGGATTGTCCTGATCTGCTCTGCACTGGGGCAGTCTCACCTCAAGTGCTGGGGGCAGTTTGGGGTGCCAAGAGTGTAAGAAGGACAGGACTCGAGAGTGTCCAGTGGAGGCATGAAGATGGTGAAGGGCCTTGAGGGGAAGCTGTAGGAGGAGTGGCTGAGGTCACTCAGTCTGTTCCTGGAGGAGACTGAGGGGAGACCCCACTGCAGTCACAACTTCCTCATGAGGGGAAGAGCGGGGACAGGCACTGATCTCTTATCTATGGTGAGCAGTGACAGGACCCAAGGGAATGGCCTGAAATTGTGTCAGGGGGAGTTTAGGTTAAATATTAGGAAAAGGTTCATCATCCAGAGGGTGGCTGGGCACTGGAATAGGCTCCCCAGGGAAGTGGTCACAGCACTAAGTCTGCCAGGGTTCAAGGAGAGTTTGGAGGATGCTCTTGGGCAAACAGTGTGGCCATTGGGAATGGCTTGTGCAGGGCCAGGAGTTGGACTCAGTGATCCTTGTTGGTCTCTTCCAACTCAAGATTCTGTGATTCTATGTTTTAAAGGATGTTTGCTAATTTTAAATTCTGTTTCAGTAGATTGAAAGTAAGCATGTAAGCTTTCCGTGTTTTTTAGCTGTGACGAAGATGGACATGTTACGCAACTGCTAGTGCTTGTATTATCAAGTCTCATGATACCTAGTAGAAAGAGTGTAAGAGCCGTGTGTCTTTGTTTCTCATGATGTCTTAGAGTTATGAACCAAAAAAAGAAATACCGAATAGCTATGGACTTATCTTTTCTGATCTTCTTGGTTACAATTCAGTAAATTAATTCTGTTTTGACTTTCTCTTCACTGCTAGACATGGAACAGAACTAACATGATTAAAATCACATACAGTGCTGTAAACTGAGAAGAGTACTTAGTGTCTAGGGTTTTTTTTTTTTTAATAAACATTAAAACCTGTGAAAGAAAATACTTTTGTAAGAAACTCTGTAGTGATTGAATAGCTTGTTCCTCTCTCAGCCTTACCCAGTGTTTGCCTAAAGGCTAAGACACTAGAAACTATAATCCTTACTTAAGTAGGTTTTTCCTTTTGGTACATGTGCATCCATTTTTACTGGTCTGTTAGTGGCTAATCTGAAAATAGAAGGTCCATGTTAGTATCAGCAGTCATTATATTGGTGTGTTGTTAATGTGACTATTTTGTAGGCTGTAGAAGCTGAAGGTTGTGCACAGTTAGTTTGCTGTGGGAAACAGTACCCCTAAAAACCTGACCCCTAGAAGGGACCCACATAGCCATTTTTCAGTGCTTTGTTTTCTGTGAGTTGGTCTGGCTAGATACATATTTAGCAAATCCAGACCCTGTTTACAAACTAGTTTGATGTAAATTAAATTCTAAAAGTGGATATAGTGTTCTGTATTTCTTCAACTTGTAATAAGAGGTGACTCTTCCTTGTTCTGTGTTATGAAAAAAACTGTGATCTTGCTAGGAGTGCTGAAGCTAAAAAATTACTGAGCTCTGAGGTCTGAATATATCAAAGCCGAGGACTTTGCTGGTGCTTAGTGTAATTTTGGAGGGACAGAACATACATTCTGTAAATTCCTTCAAGATCTGTGATAAATAAAAGTCAAAAATATTTTGTTTGCTTGTTTGCAACTTATTTTGTGGAGTGCACTTATCTTAGATTGGGTGTTGGCAATGCAATGCCTCTATGTAGCAGAGAAGTTCCACCATGGAAGTGATCGCTGCAGAGATCACTGACTTTTTAAAGCACTTTGCTTTGTATCTAACGTTAAAGTTACTAATAAGTGCTTTCATAGGCCCATTTCTGGAAGCAACAAATGCATGGTAAGCACTTTTTTTTTAAACAGGTTATCAGTGTTGTTTTATACCCGTTGAGAGTGTTGGAGGATAAAATAGTTGAAAATGCTCTCATTTATATTATTGTAGTTGTTGTCTGTCTGTTCATTTAGAACTACTCTTTCACTCTAATGATAAATCAAAATCCATGGAGTGTTTGATGAATCTCTATATTGTAGAAGTAGAACTTAATGTCTGTAAAAGATCAGTGAGATGACACTGAATTCCAGAAGGATGAAGGGCACATGCTCCTACCAGATTGCCACAGGGCAGCATAATTTAGGAGTTAGGAAACAACATAGGACAACTGGACAATTCAAGTAGTCCAAGCTCTCTGGGAAGACGCATGGGAATACTGTTTCTGTGAGTTCATGTAGATAGCTGGTGTGTTATGTGCATAAACTGAAATGCAAAAGTTTTGTCTGCCTATAAGGGGACAGTTTTGACTAAGAGCGTAATGGTAAGAGTAAACAGGCTGTGCCACAGGTTGCCCGGAGAGGTGATAGTATGTCCCTCCTTGGAAATCTTCAGAAGATACCTAGGTATGGTTCTGGGCAACCAGCTCTCGGTGACCCTGGCAAAGTGATGAAGAGGACCCTCCCAACCTCAACTATTTTATGATTTTGTTACGGTTAAAAAGTAATGATCTGTAGAGGGATTTCTTATTGACCAAGGGCATGGGCTGCCCCTAGAAGACTTGGACAAATCAGGCTTGGCCTAGCGAGGGCCGATGCCATTGAAGTCACCTTAAAAGGACAAAGCAGGAAGTCAGGTGAGACACTGGAATCAGGAAGGGGGGCTAAGTCCGATCATGAAAGCTTGTGACGCGTGCCAATAATATAGTAGTGTATAGGCGTGATCAGGAAGTTAGGACCAATTAAGTAGAGAGTTTTAAGAACGTAATTATAATAACTGTTTATAAGGAAAAGAATTGACAATAAAGGAGTGACATGTAACCGCATCAGTGTGATTGTTACTACTCAGCTGGCTTCTTGATTATAGGGCCCTTGTCAATGATTCAGTGCTCAAAGATGATGCTTGATCTCTTGAGCTACCTTTTCCTTGCAACAGATAAAATCTCATTAAGTTTATGACCATTACACTGGAAAAAAGTCAAGGGATGACAATTCCTTGAAGAAGCAACCACTAAGATTCTCATATGCTATGTGGCCTATATGGTTACCATTTAGCAGTATTTATTGAGATGCAGTTCTGATTTTGCTTCTCATCTCATTGCTTCATGTTAACTTCTGCAAAATCAGGATCATACAGGAAAAGACATGGATTTCTGTTTTGCTCTAGGGAGTATGAGTGATCTTCCAATTTATCAAATAGTGTAGTAGCTTGGGTTTTCTTTCTGAATATTGTTTAACTCTTACTTAGATTTTGCTGGCATGAGATCTGCAATTGGTGTTGCATCTTGTGATGCAGGGAATAAGGTTTCTCAGTAGGGAATTCTTCATGGCTTCCATTAGTACAGTAGCAATGTTCACTATACCTCTGAAAAGAATAATTTTTATGATACACAGTGTTTGTGTGTTCCTTGAATTCTTTAGTTGTTAGCTATTCCAGGTCATTTTACAAGTATTTTTACTAAGTTTCTCTCAATTTTTAATAATCTTGGCATCTTTTAAGTAGGGAAAATCTGCATAAATATTAAATAGCTCAATGATCAAAGGAAGGAAGAAGATGGTGTGAGCTTGCAGAAGAAATGCTAGTTGTATCTCGCTTTGGTAATATTGATGTAGTTGATGTGGTCTTAATATTTGTCCAAATCTCAACTGTAGTTTGTGGAATTTCTCAAAATGATATGTGCTTCAGATTTTTCTTTCTCTCCTTCCCTTTGTTTAACTCTTTGTGAAAAACAGGAGATTCTGGTGTCTGGGGATTGAAAAAGAACTTTGCTTTGTTGGAACTCCTGGAACGGTTGCAGAATGGACCTGCTGGGCAATATGGGACAGCTGAAGAAGGCATTGGTCTGTCTGGAGAGGTACTGAGTTTTAAACAAAAAAAAAACAAAAACAAAACAAAAACAAAAACCAACCAACAAGAAAAGATGCATTTGCTAGAAGTAATCTCTAAATAGAAAAAAAAATCTGTAAATCAGTTATTTGCCAAATATAATTTCACCAGTAATACTGTTCTTTTCTTCCACTGTCTGATATTAAGACTTCAGTTAATTGTTCATAATTAAATGATAATTTGTACTTGACTAAAGCAGAAAATAAACTGGTATTAATAAGCATGCATACTAGTTTCCTCTCTTTTTTTAAGCCTTTAGGATTTTTAGAAGAGGTTACTCATTTTGATATTTTAGTTTTAGTCATAGTTTTCTAAAACTCCTTAGGAATTCTTCCTTAAGATTTCACTATCTTGTTAATAGTTGCCTTTTAGTAATTTTATTACATCATGTAGTACTTAATTACCAAAACTAGCTGCTTTTATCATTTTAGTATTAACAACTTGTGTGCAGCATACCTTGCAGTACTGTTCTAGACATAGATAACTTTCCTAAGTGTTTATTTGACTGTTGGTGTTTTGTTTTTCTGTAACTAATTCTCTGTTCTGTAATAACTGCTTTGGAGGAAGTTCCTAGAGCCAGATTTATTTTCTCCTCCAAACCTTTACAACTTGCACTGAAGCTTGTATTTAAAAATCACTGAATGTTTTAACCTTTCGTTTTCGAAAAGTTTATTGTAAACTTATAATCAAGTTTCAAAGTAGTCCAAATATTTATTAGTGTATAACCTTTAAAGAAAGCTTACGTTGTTGACAAGTCTTCTGATTTTTTTCCTCTGTTACTAAGTGTTAACCACTCCAGTTTTACCTGTTTCTCGTTGTTAGAGTATCATTCGTTGCGATGAAGATGAAGCCCATGTTGCATCCGTGTATTGCACTGTTTGTGCCACACACCTGTGTGCAGACTGTTCCCAGCTTACTCATTCCACTAAGACTCTAGCGAAGCATAGGCGTGTACCTCTTGCTGATAAGCCTCACGAGAAGACGATGTGCTCCCAACACCAAGTGCATGCCATTGAGTTTGTTTGTTTAGAAGAGGGCTGTCAGGCGAGCCCTCTCATGTGTTGTGTCTGCAAAGAATATGGGAAGCATCAAGGTCATAAGGTACTGCTAGTAATTGATTTCTAGACACGCTAGAAATTCTAGGTGGCTTGCATAATTATTTATCCGATTAAAGTACAAAATGTTGTCAAGAAAGGAGGATAGATTCTTGATGTGTTCATCCCATTCTTTAATTTTTCCCTTCATAGTGGATAGTTGCCGTGATAAAATAAAGAAAAAAAATTCAAAGAACTCAATGGGTTACTAATGTATGTATATATATGAAGAACATTGGGACAGCAGTTTTAAAAGCTGTTTTCATAATGCAGACGCTATATACACATCACATCACTGTGGCTGTGCAATCTAACTGTCCTTTTTTCCTAATGAATTGTGATAGACAGGCAAGTTTTTGTTTACTTGTGTAATTGCTAGGTGTCTGAATTAGTTTCAGCATAATCTGTAAGTCCTGACTATATTTTTAAATTGCAAAATGGTTTTAAGTTCTTATTTGGCTTTACTGTATGTATGTGTATATTAAATATGTAGTAAAATAGAAAAGATAATTAAGGAATATCATTATGATTGATGTTTAATATATTGCTTTTAATAGCATTCCGTCTTGGAACCAGAAGCGAACCAGATTCGTGCATCCATTTTAGACATGGCTCACTGTATAAGAACTTTCACAGAAGAAATCTCAGATTATTCCAGAAAATTAGTTGGAATTGTTCAGCATATAGAAGGAGGAGAACAAATAGTTGAAGATGGAGTTGGAATGGCCCATACTGAACATGTATGCTTTTTTAAAAATTTTTATTTCTCCCATATGCATAGATTATTGGCTTTTCTGTAATAACTAGGATAAGGACATTCTTTGAAAGTTGTGCATAGGTTTTATAGGACGAGACTTTATGATCTTTTATCTAGCAAGTCAGTATTGAGGCTTAAGTCAGCAGATAGATGGGAGCTTGTGTGCTACCATGTTTTGACTTGGTGTTTCATGTTTTTACATGAAAATATGGAGGCAGTGGGAAAAGTTCTATAACTGCTAGTCTACAGACTGTGTATGTTCTCAGGTGGTATAATACTGTTGAGGCTTTTTTCCCTGTTAATTTTTAGTAAGGTGTCTGTAATCTTTAGTAAGGTGTCTGTACATGCAAATGAACTACTTGATTATAGGATTAACTTGTAGAAGTGTTTTAGTATTATACAGAAAGTCTTATCAGCCTGAACTAGGACTTGAAATGTGACGTAGCCAAGCGGATGGGAAAATAAATTTGCTTCTGGAGTAAAATCTAAAATTTGCTTCTGGAATCAACTGATGTCCTTAGTCTCTTGGATCTCCTTGCTGCAACACTCTAGGTACCAGGAACTGCAGAGAATGCTCGCTCATGTGTCCGAGCCTATTTTTCTGATCTTCATGAAACCCTTTGTCGTCAGGAGGAAATGGCTCTTAGTGTTGTAGATGCTCATGTGAGAGAGAAGTTGATATGGCTCAGGCAACAGCAAGAAGAGATGACCATTCTCCTGTCACAGGTTTCAACAGCTTGCCTTCACTGTGAAAAGACTTTACAACAGGTAGGTTGGCAAGTGACCTGTAGCATATGGCAAAATACATGGAACTACAAATTAAATTTAAACTAAAAAAAAAAAGGATTAGATGGTGCTCTGCATTATTTTCTTATAAGATTAAAACAATCATGATATGACATGAGATTTAAATGTTCATTACAAAGGAGTGTTAGGCAAAGGTAATCAGTACAAAAGCAGAGAGTCCTCCAGTTGCTGAAAACCCTGTGGCATGACTTTCTGTACCGGAGTACTTTCTGATATTTGTGAGATTAGTGGGAAGACAGGACAAGACTGAAGCAAAAAAAAAAACCCTACAGAATTTATTGCAAGTATTTTACAGTTGCACTTAAAAGTATAGATGTTTGATACTAGTTGTATTAGATGGCTGGTAGGAAATTATGTTTTAGGATTAAATCACTTTCAGTAGCACTTGTAACATGGGTAATTCAATGTCTTAAATGTATGAAGAAAGTGGCTGTGTGAGAGTTTCTGATTGGTCCCTTATTCATTTAGTTTGATGATAGGAAAAAGTAAAAAGTATGTGTAGCGAATAATAAACTGAGTGTGAGAAGCTACTTTGTGAATGTGTATTTGTACTACTTTTTTACAGATTTGTTTAGAGCTTTTGTTTGGTTGAGTAGTCAGGTTTAACTGCACAAATGTTCTGATCATGAATGGATGGATGCTAATATCTTCCTCTTATGTGTGTTGCTGTATGCTGCAAAATAATTGCTCTATTCCATCTGTTTGAATGATATATGAAAAATAAAAATATTCTTTATATGTTATATTGTTATTGTTGTTTCTTATAATCTATATTACTCCTAGGTGGCTCATAAAGAAAGTTTGTTTGTTTGGGTTTTTTTAACCTGCAGAGCTATTTAGTATCTATTAGTGTTAAGGAAAACTGTTAAGATATTCAAATACGTATTGCAGTTTTAAATAAATCTATTTTGTAAATGTTAATTTCTTGAAGTAGAGTATTTCTATTTAAAATGCCTTCTTCCTAGCAATCATATTTATATTGTATAAATAAAGTATATATAAGTATATATTGCATATATAAGTAAATTACTAAAGGAAAGGCATGCTTCTGTTTTCTTTGTCTCTTTAGGATGACTGCAGAGTAGTGTTGGCCAAACAGGAAATTACAAGATTGCTAGAGACATTACAGAAACAGCAGCAGCAGTTTACAGAAGTTGCCGATCATGTACAGCTGGATGCTAGCATACCTGTCACTTTTACAAAGGTATTCTTAATCTCATGGAAGTACAGCTATCCACTTTATGAAGTCCCAAATCTAATGCAAAATAAAGCAGGAATAATATATGTACATTACGATGCTGTATTTGTTGCAACAAGTAGAGGCAATTCAGTATCCATTAGACCCACAGTGTCTTATCACCTGATGATTGCAATTTGGTATTTGAGCAACAAACCACTGTGCTGCTGTAGCTAGGGTGAGAACTGTTTTTTTGACATGGGCCATATCAGTAACTTTGTTTGAACAGGAGCTGTTTTCTTTTAAATAAGAAACACTTAGAAACAGCTTTCTTTGGAAATATATCTGTTTATTTTCTGAAAATTGCTCACCTATTTTAAATGCAATACTACTATTATAACTTTCAGTTTATAATGCTAAAAAATGTATTTCTTTCAGTTCATTAAACAGTAGTTTGTTTTACAGTTGCTTTGTATTCACTGCTAGCTTAGCTTAGATGTGGTTCATCTTCTAAGCAGGTTTGGGTTTTATTGCTTCAATATAATTTCAGTACCACTTTCTTTGAAAGGGATGAAATTATTCAAAGTTTGATAATGGTACTTCTATTTGGTGTATGTATATGGTATTCATTATTTATGATACTTTTCTTATAGGAAAGTAAATAAGTTTGAAACTCAAGGAACAAGAAGTACTTTGATGTATGGTGTTTTTTTGGTTTTGAATGGGTGAAAGAGGATCTATTGTTGCTGAGACAAAAATGAGAACTTAACTGTAGCTGTTGAAGCATTATTGTAAGGAAATGAATGCTTCCATAGGGATGCTGTGTCAGTTCTTGCTAACTTGAGAAATTAAATTTCTTCAAAATAATTGATTTTGTAACCTCAGTATATCTGAATTTTCGTGTTAATGCAACATTTTCACTTCTGCCTCTTTCCTATTCAGCAGAGATCAGAGCTGGTAGGGCCAAAGGAAACCTCTTCTGCAAACCCTCATTATTCCATGGATGAAGCAGTAATCGCATTTCACAGATGAGGAATTGCTAAGTCAGAGGGGCATTTTGAATGTCTGGTTTTGGCTTTCAGAGCTATTTATCTGACTTGGAAAATTTTGATTGTGAATTTCTGAGCATTTGGAAAGAGAATAATAGGAGCAAGCTAAGGTGTTACAGGAGGCCTAAAATAGGCTTGGGGGACCCAGAAGACTTGGTTTTCTCTTGTAACAGTTTGGTTTTTTATGAAGTCTTCTGAAGGTTAATTTCTGAATTTCAAATGTGCTAAAGCAAGTGTATTTTTTTCACAAAAACAGCAGCAGCCATGAAAAAATAAGTGAAAGTAATTCCTTCAGTCTGCTACTTTTTGTTTCCTCACATCTCATAAAGCTTAATGTTCTTTCTTGACAATGTGTTTTTAGATTGCTGGTTTGCTGATGGCCTCTGTTGTGATTTGCAGTGAGGCTTGTTGTACATGAAAGGTCTGGACCTGGCAACAAATATCAGGCAGAAATAAAATCTTCAGATAAAAAACTGTGAACTGTTACTATATTACTGAAAAGGTCTCTCTCAGGAGCTGGCTTATACTGAAGGCTACATCTCTTTTAAAATAATAAAGCATTTCAGACAGTACCAGATCAGAGGAACATTTAATATCCAGTGAAAGTTTTGGAGATTAAAGGAGAGAGGGAGAAGTCCTTTTCATTGTTGAAAGTGAGTAAATCTTAGGTGTATTTTTTTTTGTTTCACTGATGACACAACAAAATAGACATAGTGCCATTTCCTCTTCCTAAACCAGCTAGGGAAATGCTGCACAAAAAGCTCTGAAGGGAGGATTTGGAGAATTCTGGTTGAGATGTCTTCATGTACTTAGCTTGGTGGCAAGGAAATGGTTCCTCACCCAGGAGCATGGTTCTTATTTGAAGATAGTGTTCTGTCAAATGAGTGCAGTGGGTGTAGAACATTATATACAAGAAAAGCATTTGGTCATCATAAATGTGTGCATGCTGTGGAGAGAGAAAACTATTAAGGAAACTTTTGTTATGATGTTAAACTAAGTATGGGCGACTGCAAACCCCTACCAGCACCAAGACTGTCTGAGAAGACTGTATTCTATCAAAGGGAAAGCACTTAAGGTACCATTAAGTAAACTTGTACAGAGAGCTTTTGTCTCATCAAATTTCTTGAAAGAGGTCAAGGATAAAAAAGTGAAGAGATCATAGTTGTGGAGTTTTCTTCTGCACTGTCTGCACTGAGATTTAAGAAAACAAGTTTTACTTAAACAGAAGTCTAAGGTTACCTGTTTTTAAGTTTGCCATCAAGTTATGCAGCTGCCAGAAATACAGACACAAAGGGGGTTTATTTGTCATTTTTTAAGCAACATTTTAGTTAAGAGTACTGATACAATTGACAAGGAGAGGCTTTTTTTTCATGTCAGTTTCTAGCTGTGATCATGAATAGTCCATTCTTAGTGACTCATACTGCAGATGGTGCACATTGTTTTCTGAATAGCAACTGTTCTTAGAATATTTTTTTTTAAGTGACAGAACCGCTTGTGCAAACAGTGGAAATTTGGTATCAATCACACATTTTGATTCCTTCTGAGAGAATACAAACATACTGAGAACAGCCTGTTTTCATTCTAAACCTTAGAGAAAGCAATCTGCAACAGGATGGCTAAATTTGACAGCATCACTCATCTTAAGTTGTACTGCCTCTGCCCTCCAGCCATGGGAGCTGATGAGGTGACCAGTGCTTCTGGTGGAGTGCTTCTGGTGAGAGAATTGTCAGACTGGCTCACTGTCAGCAAGATTTGCCCATAGCCAGGATGCTGCCTCCTGCAAGAAACCTGTAAATTGAGTAGCTCTATCTAGAGCTGCTGCTTTTCCTTTCAGGTGCGGAAAAGATTTGAGGAGATTCACTGGCAGAAATTTTAGATAAAATCAGAACTGAAGTTTGAGTGTGAAAGGAGTGCTGGAGACATTTTTTAGACTCTTCAGAGCCTTCTGCGTAGTTCTTTTTCTCTTTCTCTGTGCCTTTGCTATTGATGTGCTTGTCAAAATCTGTCCACAAGCTCTTCTTTTCCGGAATGAGATGACCCATTCTGATATTCATGTTGTGTTGCAGAGTTGTTACTGAATTTCAGCTCTGACTCCAAATATATAGAACTTAGATGAAATTTATTAAAAAGCAGTTAAGTCTCAATGTTTTATTTTCCAAATCTCAAATAGTCTTTTGGTTTTGGAGCATCTGCCTAGTGTAGTAGTAGTAGTGAACCTGCTGAGCTTATACAAGTTCATTTCACAGATTCAAATAAAGTAATTTATCATATGAATAGGTGGTCTGGGGAGTTCTATGATTAGGATGGTCCAGGCCCATTTAGGTTTCAGGTAGAAAGCAGACAATTTCATAGGTGAATATTGCATCAAGATCTGCTAATTGAAGAAACTTCACTGCTGGCTCAGGAAATCCATGAGGTTCAAGCTATTTATCACAGTGAAGTTATTTAGGAGAGTTATCACTATGTGCTTGCCCTGTTTTTTACTTTTATGTCCATCTTTGCCTAGTTTCACACAGCATATTTGATGATATGAACCTTTCATCTGGCTTTTACACTTATAGTCATGATGTTGCTGAGTTTTGCATTGTGGAGTTGCATAATTAAATGTATTTTAGGAAGCAGTTTCTCAAGGTATTTTTACTCTCTTTCAGGATTGTAATAGCATAAGGTCATTGAATTGTATTGATTATTCTGAAAGTATGCTACTTCTCCCATGACAGAAGGGAGAATCCTGTTCTTAGCCATGATGACAATATATCCACATATATAATGGATCCTGTGTGTGAACCTGTGTGTAAATAGAAAGATAAGTAGATATCTTACATCATATGTAAAGATATTTATATGTCCTGTCACACTGGCTACATATTGGTCTTTTACCAGAAAGTGTAGTGTTTTTGCACTCAGTAGTAGTTCTTCTGTAAGAAGAAATAAGAGGCTGCATGGAGTAGGCACAGTCCTGTCTGGATTTTGCAAGAAAACAAATATACTGCCACATAGTTC
Source organism: Phainopepla nitens (assembly GCA_013400175.1). Taxonomy (NCBI): domain Eukaryota; kingdom Metazoa; phylum Chordata; class Aves; order Passeriformes; family Bombycillidae; genus Phainopepla; species Phainopepla nitens. Next base: position 47,723 of record VXBQ01001793.1, on the reverse strand, counting down.
TGGTGATTGAAACTCTGGTGTTTTATCAATATAGCAGTTCTAAGTACTTCAAAAAGTGTTTCAGGATTATATACAAATCTCAGCCTATGTGATTATTTTAGAAATTATGCTTTGCCATTTGATCACATTGTCAGTGTCATCTCCTTCAACACTTAACAATAGCTTGGTGTAAACTACAGATAGGGAAGTTGATTCTCATTTCTTGTCTCCAAGCAAGACTTGGAGGGTTTTGTTTGCTTTTCTTTACTATTTCAGATTACTGCTTAGTGCTAATAATGTTGCTGTTGCAAAGGATTGGAAGAGGCTTAGGGTAAAGAGGTTAAGCTATGTAACCTCCAGCAAGGAAGTAGTTCTCTAAGTGGAGACATTAATAAAGTAGTTATGCTATTAAAAAGTTAGTTTTCTGGTCAGAAAACTCTAATTAATTGCTACAAACAATTCCTCGCATGGTCTCAGCCAAGAATGATGAAAGAATTTGAAATTTTTTCAAATACAGACATACTGTCATGAAAGTTGCTGATTTTCTAAAAGACATGTAGTAAGTCAGGTCAGGTAGAAGTTACCGGTTCACCAGAGAGATTGTTGGATATTTTTGTTTCTATTTTTGCTGGAAATGATTGGTGATTTTACTTTTCACTTTTGGACACCTTCCATTAATCATTCTAGAAATGGTGACAAAATACATGTTTTAAACATAAGGGTTTTCTAGATTGAGTTTACTAAATTTGCTGTTGTTTTATGTTTGCTGTTTCTTCTAGGACAACAGGGTACACATTGGACCAAAAATGGAAATTCGGGTTGTTACTTTAGGATTAGATGGAGCTGGCAAAACAACTATTTTGTTTAAGTTAAAGCAAGATGAATTCATGCAGCCAATTCCAACAATAGGTTAGTAGCTACAGTTTAAATGTAATGAGTTTTCTGAATGTGTGGTTTATCTGCTGATTTTGGTTATTTTGTGTTCATACAGAGCATTTTTATTTATAAAAATAAATCTTTTTATTCCAGGTTTCAATGTTGAAACAGTAGAATACAAGAATTTAAAGTTTACTATTTGGGATGTAGGAGGAAAGCACAAATTGAGGCCTTTGTGGAAACATTATTATCTCAATACACAAGGTAATACTGATGTAGCTCTTAAAATGCATTTTGTCTTCTAGCTTGTGTTTCAAAGCCAGAATGATTATTAATAATTTATGACAGTAGAAAGTTGTTCATCTAATGCAAAGTACAGCTGTTAGATTCACAAGCTAATAAATTTTAATCCAGTTGATCAAAGTGTCTGCTGCATGATAAAGGCGCATTCTCCATAAATCCATCAGACAGTTCATGGAGCCGAACAAAATTAGAACCTCTGTTAAATTGGTTCTAGCTGACAAGAGACAAGGTACTGCGTCCCAAAGTCTGCTTTGTGCGAAGCAGTACTTGCCAGGTATGAATTATAAATAGCACTTGGAAATACTCAGCTTTTAGGAGCCTTTAGATAGCAACTTGAAAAATTCTACCAAGTTCTGTAACTTCTGACTTGCTATTGCAGTGTAGTATCTGATTATAGACGAGATTATTGAGTCAGAAAGCATTCATGTATATAGTGCCAACTTAAAAATTCGTACTGTCCTTTTGTAAATCCTCCATAGGTTTTTTCCAGTTCAGAAAGTTCTTCTTGATTAATTAATTCACAATTATCTAAAATATTTAGGAATTACAAACTCAGCTCATGTGTTCCACTTGTGCCTTATTTCAGCCTTAAATGCAAACTTTAACATTTTAAATTACTCATCTTTTCAAACTTTTAAAAATTTTATTTTGGGATTTCTGTTGTCTTCTTAAAACATATTGTTTGAAGTAGTGTGGAATCATGCCTGCCTTGAAACTGCATGTTGGGGAGAAAGTAAGCAGTTAACCTGATGCATAATTGCAGTAAGTTATTTTTAGTTTTGGTGTTTGGGTTTTTTTCATCACAACCCCCTTGTTTTTAAATTCTGCCCTCTAGCTCTGCCCCCTTGACTCTCCAGTCTTTCTGGCAGCTTAGTTACTCTAGTGGATAGTAACGTCTAATGCTGCTATGTTGGGTCCTCAGACATCTTCTCTGGATTGTGTAGTCTGTGGTTAAAGCAAGCTGTGCTGATTTGGCTGAACCTGTGAATATTACAGCCCGTTAAGGGAAACTGAAACAGCCACATGGGACTTAATGGAGTATAAGTGGATCAAGAAATGGTTTAAATTGAGATACTTAATCCATGCATAGTAAATCTGGTTTTAGACCTGAGTAGTTAAAATATCATGGCCTTTATTTTAGACTAGGAAAAAAAAACTGAGATTTTTTTTCCCTGTTTTAGGATGACTTCTAGACTTCTGTTTAAAGTATAGATGTGTGTAAAGAATTTCTCAGTCATCTTGATTTTAAAATTGAAGTTGTGTTCTGCTGAGAAACTTCACTTAGGGAGCTTTGAGAAAAAAGGAATTGTGTAAGTAGAAAGCTAATTTTGCAGTTTATATTTGAATGTGTGTAAAACATTTCTCTTCTTCTTTCATAGCGGTGGTGTTTGTTGTTGATAGCAGTCACAGAGACAGGGTCAGTGAAGCATACAGTGAACTTGCAAAATTATTAACAGAGAAGGAATTGCGGGATGCCTTGCTCTTGATCTTTGCTAATAAACAGGTACTTGTGATTTGGTTTTATGCTCTTTTCCTCAACTTGTCTATCAAATTCCAACCTTCTGAACCCTCTGCTGTGGGTAGGGAGTCCTGATATGGAAAGCATAAAATGTAGGTGTTTCCCTTATGTGTAATGCTGCTCAAATAAATGTTGGTGTTAAGCGAGCTTAGTAGGTTGAACAACCAGGGATTTTTATGGTAACAAGTAGTAAATGCTTAACTGTTTGTCTTTTGTTTTTGAAGAGCTATTATGTGACCTGTAGCTTCAGTCTAAGCCAATTAAAATGGCTTTGAACATTATACAGAAGAATAATTGAGTCTTTGTTTCTGATTCTCTTGCAGGATGTAGCAGGTGCTCTGCCAGTGGAAGAAATCACAGAACTGTTGAGTCTCCACAAACTCTGCTGTGGCCGTAGCTGGTATATTCAGGGTTGTGATGCCCGAAGTGGTACAGGACTCTATGAAGGATTGGACTGGCTTTCAAGGCAGCTGGTGGCTGCTGGTGTCCTGGATGTGGCTTAACTTTACATCAGCTGCAATTTAATGTTGTAGTTAATGATTTTGTTTTGATTGCACGATTTAGGATGTTGTCACCAGGTCTGCTCTCTGCAGAGGGGACTTTATTCAAGTTGGTGTTTACATAAAATATAAACCTTTGTCCTAGATTGGATAATTAGTTCAGTAAACTTGTGTCATTTTAGTGGTTTTGAAAGTTGATACATTTAGTGGGAATGGAAAAGTCTTTCAAGGATGCCTTGAAAACCTTTTCGTGTATTGTTAAAATTTAATTTTTTCCCTGATAAAATATGCATTAGATTTCACGTAATAATTATAATGGGGTTACAGTAGTTAATTGGTGTTATAAACATTTTGAGTAGTTTAGAAATACTTTACTATTAAACTATTCTAAAATCCATCTTAAGTTTATTAGAATAGCCAGCTCTATTAGTTAGAAATAAATGGTGCTACTCTTTAATATTGAAAGAATCCATAAATATAAAGGTGGAATTGAAACTTTCATGCAGCTACATCATGTAAAAAATGGTTCCCTTATTAGTTATTAAACTCCTTGTTTGTTTCAGGAAGGCAGCATAACTGCACAAAGAAAATTCAGAATGGAGAAAAGTGTTGCAGAGCAAAGGGGCTGTGGCATTGTTTAGCAACTTGTTTTATATCTTGGGGGCAGGGGTTAGTTGGTTTTTTCATGCTGAATTATTTGTGGACATACTATAGTGAGACTGAGGTGAAAGTGTTTTGTGCATACTTGGGGACGTAATCTGCCTTTAGAGATTAAGTTTATTCTGTAAGTAGTCAAATTAAATAAAACAAACAAACAAACTTCTTAAAGAGGTAGTGTGGTGTAATGTCAGTCTGACTATGTGCTTTTATGTAGAAGTCATGATTCCAGATTAAGGTAGTGGCTTTAAAATATTCAATAACACAGTGTAAAACCAGTGTACACTAATTATAAGTCTTTAGAAGGATAGATGGTAAAATGTGATATAAACCTTCCATAATTAGATTTTCAGTGTTTACTGTATCTCTTCTACATGGAACTGTCACCAGTGCTTCTATTTTTGAAGATTACTCATTCACAAACCCACTAAATGTGTGTAGTTCTGTTTAAATTTATAGAAGATTGCAATGACTTAGTAATATCTCTTCTTCTGCTGGACATGCAACTCTGAACAGTTTTATCTGTCTGGTATGCACACCAGAATCTTCTTTCCTTCTCTCTAAGTCCATGGCCACTGCCAACTGAAGAAGCTATGCTGTGGACCTTCTTCGTGTTTGTAGAGGAGCTGCATTGACTGTGAGCAATAGATCAGAACTCTATATCATCACTTTTCGGACTGGAGCGGAGGTGAATCGGGAGAACTAGATTGTGAAACAACACTGTTCACTTGCGCTGACGTGGATATTTTTGCCACGCTGAAAAGTGTTTGTTTACCTCTGAACCTCACTTCTGAACCTCACCTAGCAAAGCAAGTCTATCCCATTATCTGTGGCTTTGCTTTCATTGTATTATTAGGAATTTTATGTTGTTTTCTTACTGTGTACCTTGGGTAAAGCCAAGAATGTATGAACAAATAATTTAGTACATTTGCACTTTTCCTCTAGAGGAAGTAGTTAATGTAACTACTGCCTTATAATGACACTTGTAGTATTCCTGTTACTTAAATTTCAGGTAAATTATGTTAAATGCAGCTTCAGATTCAGCAAGTCTAATGACTTGGATACCTGAAGGAACACTAAGCTTTAAAGTAGTTAATTGTTTGTGAAGTGGTCTACAATGCCTACACATGTACAGGTACTGAGACAAAGTGTGTACTCTTTCTTTAGACAGCCTGATAAATTTGGAAGTAATTTATAATGGAGTAAAAGGTGGGGATTTTGCATATACCAAACTTAAAATTTTTAATACTTCCCAGCCTGTAACTTCTTGCACAGTACACAGTTGGTGGCTGTAACCTGAGCATCTGCTTAGCCTGTACTGCAGAGCAACCCCAGACCTAGTTAGGGCTGACTGTCCCTTCACAGCTCTTTTTGAAATACGAACAAGTTCTGCTAAGTATGCTAGATATGTTTTCCTGTAATATTTTTAACAGAAGACATGCATTCTTTAGTAGAATCCTGATTTAGGTTTATTTTAGCTGGCTTAGGCTTCAGTTACACATGCTTCTCAGTATAGTTCTACTTCAAAATGTTCAAGGTGACTAGTTTGTATTTTATGTAACATTTAAATTTGAGGGCAGAGGAAAAATTCTGACTCATGCATATTTTCAAGTACACGTGATTACTTGTGGCACATGGAATGCTACCATGAAAATGTTTTTAAATTGAATTTATTTATGATGACTTGAAGTAAATGTGAAAGTGTTGCATTTGTCTGTGAGCTCTTCAGTGTAGAGTACACTAAGGTTTATTCGTATTATATATTAATAAAACATATAAACTGCTTCAGTTATAAATTTAAGCTTGTTTCATCAGTTTTACTGAACTTTAGTTTTTAGTACTGACTTATGGAAAATATAATTGGAATGTTTCTTCAACTCGAACTCACTAAAGCATTGCTAACTGTTTAGAATGACTAACTTTTCAAAAGATTTTGATGTAATTTTGAAATTGTAAATGCAACATCCTGTGACTGTGTTGTGGCTTTCTTTCAAGAACCTCATCTCAAAAATAGTATGTCTAGGCTAACTGAACAGTCATGTTTTATCACTGTTTCTGTATTCTGTCTTCAAAATTATTGTGGACTAGGAGGTTCCAGTTCTGAGAGTTGAGTAGATGTAGGTGTTATGTAAAGATCCCTTTAAAGAAAGGGTTCTTTTAGTAGAAAAAATTCATGAGCTGCTGCAATTTGCATTGCTCAGAAAATTATTTCTTTCCAATAAAAGTAAGTACAACCTTGAAAACTAATTTTAATAAACTTGCCTTTTTGGTTTTTTTTTCCTAAGGTCATCTCAGAATAGAGATGTGCTACATTCATCTTCCTGTACAATTTTTCTCACTGATCTTACATCTCACTAAAGATAAACTTCCTGGTGGTAGCAGCAATCTTTGAGGGAATGAATTGAGTTATCATAGATCGTATCTCAGTTCATAAATGAAGTTACCAAACTGTAAATTCCCAAGTCTTTTATGAGTGCAGTGGTGATATGTGAACATAAACAGCCATGTTTTATCCATGTTACTGTTTATAGAGTAGATTAACTATTCAGCATAGTAACAGGACCCTATAGAACCAGATTCACAACAACTTGAGAATTTGTCTGAGCTTGTAGTGTGAACCTTCTGTTTGAGAACAGAGAAACATGGGTGAGTGATGTGATGTGATGTGATGTTTGGAGGCTGTCTTGGGCAAAGTTATCACAAAAGGAGGTTTTGCTTTTGGAGAAGTAAAGATAGGGAGCTCTGCCACCTTGGACTTCCAGAGGGCAGACTAGGGCCTCTTAGGAAACTAGTTGAGAGAGTCCTGTAGGGGGTAGTCCTTAAGGGCAACGGAGTCCAGGAAGGCAGAAGGGAATCCTAGCTAGAGATGCAGGGTCTCCCCAGGTGCTGAAAGATGAGTTGGTGGAAAATGAGGTCAGCCTGGCTTAACAGAGAGCTCTGGTTGGAACATGGGGAGAGATTTTATAACCTCTGGTAGAAAGAGCAGGCAACTCTGCAGGGAGTTGCTACTACCATAGTAGCAAGGATGATACTAGGTTATGCAGGGAGAAAATCAGAAGGGCCCAGCTAGAACTTGATCTGAATACTGTTGAAAAAGACAACAAAAAATGTTTTTGCAAATACATTGGCAACAAAATGAGGGCCAATGAGAATCTCCATCCTTTACTGCATGTGGAGAGAAACAGCAACAAAGGACAAAGAAGAAGCTGAAGTACTTAATGGTGCCTTTGTCTCAGTTTTCAAAAGTAAGACGAGTTATCCTCAGAGGATCCAGTTCCCTGAAGTGGAAGACAGGGATGAGGAGTAAAATGAAGCCCTCATAATTCAGGAAGAAATGGTTAGTACTTGCTAGACTACCTAGCTGCACGTCTGTGGGACCAAATGGGATCCACAAAGGTTACTGATGAAACTGGTTGGAAGAGCTTTAAGACACCAAGAAGACACTTCAAATAATTTATACTAACAGTGCTAGCTGATAGGGGAGGTGACTACAAGTTGGTAACTGCAACACCTGTCCACAAGAAGCGTTAGAAGATGGGTCTAGGGAGCTACAGGTCAGCCTAACCTTGGTGCCAGACATCATGGAGCAGCTCATCCTGAGGGCCATCATTTGTAAAACAGTCAGGGTTTTGGGGCCCAGTCAGCATGGTTTTGTGAAGTGCAGGTCCTGCTGGACAAACCTGATTTCTTTCTATGGCAGTGTGACACACACAGTGGATGAGAAAAGCCTGTGGATGTTGTCTGCTTGGACTTTACTAAAACCCTTGACACTGTCTCCCACTGCATTCCCCTGGANCAGAGGAAAAGGAACTGGGGGTGCTGGGGGCAGCAGTTGAACATAAGCTAAGGTATGCCCAGGTGGCCAAGAAGGCAAATGGTATCCTGGCCTGGATCAGCAATGGATCAAGGCAGTGCCCATCCCCCTGGACTGGGCACTGGTGAGGCCATACCTCAAATCCTGTGCCAAGTTCTGGGCCTCTCAGTTCAGAAAGGACATTGGAGTGCTGGTGAAGGGTCCGGAGCACAAGTCCTGTGAGGAGCAGCTGAGAAAAGGAACCTCAGGAGAGATCTTATCAATCCCTACAACTGCCTGAAAGGAGGATGAAGTGAGGTGGGTATTGATCTTTTCTCCCAGCTAACTAATGACAAGACAAGAGGAAATGGCCTCAGATTACCACTGGACATTAGGAAAAATTTCATCCTAATGAAATTGGATGAAATGGGATCAGGTATTGGAATAGAGTGCCCAGAGAAGTGGTGGAGTCATCATCCCTCGAAGTGTTCAAAAAACATATGGATAAATCTGGGGATGTGGTTTAATGGTAAAGATGGTGGTGTTGATGGGTTAATGTCTGACTTACTGACCTTACCAGGTTTTTTTTCAGCGTTAATGATGCTTTGATTCTGTTCTATAACTCCATCAGAAACAGCTGATGCAAAGCTTAGTTCAGATGATTATCATAGTTTAAAATAAATTATGTATTTCAGTAGAAGCAGTAATGTCTGCAGGACCTTGGCTAAAAATGAAGCTGAAAAAAAGACTCACTAGGCTAAAATAAAGAGAAAGCAAACACTGAAAGAAAAAAATCACTGGAAAAACCAAACAAATCGCAAAGGACTTTATACACTGGCATTTGCTCTTGGACAGAGAAAACATGTACACTACAATTTTTAAAGAATAGAGGTAGATTACACTGCTTTTCATAGTAAACAGTACCATAATCTAATTTTTTATACATGTACAAAGGATTGAGTTCACTTAACTTAGTATTTCTGACCTTTTCCTTTGTCAAAGATTTCAGTACTGTGAAACAGATTAATTAAATAAGAAAGATGCAAATAAATGTGAAAAAGTTACAAACACTATAATGGGCCCTGGTGGGGGTATTTATCTTGAATTTTGCATAGAAGAGATAAAAGAAAGACAGTAGACTTTCTAAGAAACATGCAGATGTTTTTACTTTAAAATACAAAGTTACTAGAAATACAGAATTAGGGCACTTTAGGTACATTAAAAATCATAGAACTGATGATTGCTCTGTCCTGGTATTTCTGTATCTAGGAACTATAAAAAATGCTTGCTCTTCCTAGGTCCCTTTCTGGGTCCCACATGCTCAGTTTTTTTTCTGCTTAAGCTGGAACCTTCAACACCTGCCTTACTTCACTGTTATATTAATGATGCTGATATCCTCATAGGGTTTGTCAGTTTTGGGATTGACTTTGACATTTGAGATTCTCTGAACAACTTCCATTCCTTTAGTCACCCGTCCAAAGACACTGTGCTTGTTGTCAAGCCATGGCTGTTTGAGAGAACAGGAGAAAAATAAAAGCATATTAAAACAGAAAGCAGCAGTAGGTTAGGTATAAACCAAAAAAAGAGTAAGTTTACATTGATACATTTTGTGTGTTCAGACTATGGAATTTAACACCCTGTATATATTAGCATGCAAGTAAATACTAGAATGCAGCTAAAACATATTCATATGCATTTGAACACCTTTTCAATTGCTTTCTTAAGGTACTATTATGTTCTACCACTGCAGCATCATTGTAAATTTTATTTTAAAGTGTATTCTTGGTTCACAGAAATGTTGTTCCAGTCTCTCTGTTTCATGGTATTTTCACAGAGGAATTTTAAATGCCAATACAGAATACTACCCAATTCAATACTCATACAGTATGCCCGATTTGAATATAGGCCCTCATACAACTTAATAAACCTCAGAACTATAGTAGATGGGTGTTTTTTTAAATTACTTTGAAGTGCTATAAGAATGCAGTTTTTGTAGGTGTTACTTTTAAGGATTTGGTTTTTATGTCTTAGATCCACATACCAAAATTTCTATTTCTGGCTTTGAACTTACACACAGATCAAATGGATTTTTCAAACCTGAACACTGGCTTCTTTGTAACCTACAATTAGGCAATATTAAACAGACATCCTGGCACCCTATCTAAACCCCAAATAATCTGAGCAATACCTAAGTTTCCATCAAGTTTAAACCACTCTCATTAACATAAGATACTCCAGTAATACATAATTGCAAACATGCCTAGGAATTTTATATGACCCTTACTCCATTCAAAGGCAAAAGGCTTTGTGATCACAAGTGGCAGTATTTCTGTCTCATAAGGGACAGTTTCAGTGAAGCCTACACACTACACATTTTGTGCATTATTTATTTGTAAAGTAAGCACTAGTGTGTTCCTTTCTCCATGATAAAAAAGTTGATCTTTTACTATCTAAGTAGCCTCCCAGGCCTTGAATTGAGTTTTTAGTATTACTTACAGTTGGTACTACTGTTATAAAAAACTGGGATCCATTGGTATTTGGTCCTGCATTAGCCATACTGAGTGTGTATGGTCTGTCATGTCGTAAAGTTGAATGAAATTCGTCTTCAAATTCTCCTCCCCAAATACTTTCACCTCCCATTCCTGTACCAGTTGGGTCACCAGTCTGAATCATGAAACCCTGCACAGAAATTATATGTTATCACATTATTGAACAGAATAGAAGTGTTATTTGTAGGTGACATTTTTTCAAACTTACTTCAAAATTTTTTCAAACTTACTTCTTTCAACAAAATGTGTTACAATGTTTTGCGTAAAGGAGAAAGCATTTAAGGCTTTTTTAGGTGGCTTTTTTTGTGAAAAAGCAAGGTTACTCACTATTCCTGCTAGTGAACGACAGAAACTTGATTATCTCTACCTTTTGCTAATTCTTAAGCTCTATCACTTGATTCTGGTGTGACAGAAATAAGAAGCCTTACAAGAAAGGCCTTCTGACATGAAGCAAAATTTTAACTCAAGCAGGATAGCTGAACTCATCTTTCAATTTTTAGTTTTCTGCTACCTTATCAGTTGCAGAACAACTACTACAACTTTAGTAAGCGCTAAAGCTGTTTAGAACATCAGAGTTGTTCAGAATTTTCAAGGAACTCTAAACCCACTCCAACAATCCTATGTGCAAAAGGGAAATGGAAGCGTTAACAGAGGACTGACAACCAGAGTACATTACGTAAATTAACAAAAAATTAACATGTTGCAAGTTACCTTGATGATACGATGAACTATATGTCCATTGTAGTAGCCATTCCTGCTGTGTACACAGAAGTTTTCCACTGTTTTGGGGCACCTAAAATCATGTAACAGAAAACACAGGCTACAAAAATATTTGTCTGGTGACAAGGCCATAAAGATTTCAGCTGGGACGAACACCCTGTTGTGCTGTGCAGCGTTTCAGGACTTTGTAGGATGGATTCCACCAAATAAGGAAAAAACAGATCTCCACCTCCTCAAACCCAGAGCTGAAAACAAAAAGCTTGAGAAGTACAAAGCTGCACGATTACACAGAAAGGCAGCAGCCATGTTGATAGCACAGGGATGCTGATAGCTCAGGGGATGTTTAGCCCCTGAGCAGGGCTTATGCGCTGCCAAGGCCTTTGCTGCTCCTCATCTGACCCAACCAGTGAGGAGGCTGGGACTGTAGAAGGAATAGAGAGGGGATCTAGCTGAGACAGCTGAATGCAGCTGACCACAGGGATGCTCCACTCCACATACGGCATCATGTTCAGCACATAAAAGCTGAGGGAAAAAAGCAGGGGACATGCAGAGTAAGGGTGATTTGCCTTCCTAAGTATCCCTTCTGTGTGATGGAGCCCTGTTTTCTTGGAGACAGTGGAACATCTGCCTGTCCATGTTCCTTGTTTTGCTTTGCTTAGGTGCATGTCTTCTGCTTTCCCTATTAAACTGTCTGTACCTCAACTCACAAGTGTTCTCATTCTTACTCTTTCAGTGCTCTCCCATTCCACCAAGGGGGATGTGAACGAGTGGTTCTGGAGGACTTAGTTGGTGGCTGGGGTTAAACCATGACAGCCTGAAACCAAATCTGTCTCCTCAAGGCCTAATTCAAGAGAATACTGACTATAGGTTCCCCAGCTTTTTATCTCCACTACTCATTTTGTAGATAACCTATGTTTTCTCCATAAGCATAAAGTTGTTCACTCTTTTGCCTCTACACTTCTTTTAAGATATACATGTAAAGGTGTCGAGTGTTGCACGGAAGAAGAATGTAAAATTAAAATGTTTTATTACTACAGAACTTGTGTTCAGTAGAGTCAGTTATTCTTTGAAAATACTCACCAACATTGTTTGGTGAAGAGATGAAATCTTATTGTTGATGGAATAAAAAGGGCCAACGACTTCACCTTTGTGATTCGATTTTTTACTTCTGACAGTTACTATCAAAGTGAATTTTTTTTACTACAGCTCTTCAGCTATTATAAAAATGATTAGCAGCCAGAGAAGATCTACACTGACAGGTTTACACAGTCATACATTTTCCCAATAAGGAGAAAATGGACAAGTTGAGTCCACACCTGTACAGTTACTCTACTCTAACTGTGAAAAGAAACATTAGCTTGGGTTTTAGTGACACTCTAAGATATATTGTGAAAAAGAGCACCAATGGCATAACTAATGGAATAGACTAGATTATAGTCCCTGTTCTTGCTGAGCAGTACACAGTCATTCACAACTTTATTTCACAACAAAACGACCAAAGAATTCAAGGGCGTACAGAGCCATATCCTATATGCTCTTCTGTAAAGTTTTAATCACATTGAAGAGATTTTAAATTAAAGCTCAGCTGGGAGAAAATACTTTAATAAGAAAGGCCTAACAATAACCAACCCTAGTAAAGCTGAATTTAAAATTGCATGCAGAACATTGCAGTGAAGCACCTTGCAATACTGTGCATGCAGATATGACACATCAACATAACCATTAAAAAAAAAAAATTAATGTAACTTGGTCTGTCACTCACTGGCAAGAGCTGTACCATTACTGCAACCTATTATATGCTATAATTATGAATTCTAGAAACTAGAGCCTGATGCAAGGAAACACTGGTGAAGACTGCAGTATAAGTCTGGTAGCCCTAGAGGATAGAACTGAGGTTGTCTTACCTGTGCTTATGACCAAATATGAATTTATTTTTGGAGAAGCATGAAGTACATCTACATAATTTAGGTTTCTATGTATAGCAATACATTATATAAATTTCCTGTTAAATAACAGAATATTTGCAATTTTTGCATCACAACGGAGAGAGGATGACACATGCATAAAACTTTCCAATTCTATGCCTGGTTTTTGATATACAGAACACTAGTATTACATACTGGTATAAATGTTATATTGCTTTTAAAAGAGCTGCAATAACCAAGTGTAGTACACTGGCCGCATTTGGAAGTTGCAGCTACTATTCTTCTGGCTTGCACAGACCTGCTGCCAAATCTACTGCTGCTGCCAACATCATCACTCTTTTTCAAGATCTATGCAAACAGCATTGCCTTACAATACAGAGTTTACACAGAAGAGTATCATTACCTGTCCAAGAACAAAAGTTAAGGAAGGAATACTCTCTCTGAACCTATAACTAAATAAATCCAAATACAATTTCAAAAACTGCTGTGCCCCAGACTGTTATTTAGACCTATTTTTACCCTACTTTATTTCTGTTTGTTAAGAGTCACATTCCTACCTTGGTGTATTAAGAAACTGCCAGGAAACAAAGACAATAGAAAATGGGAAAGAAAATAATTATTTCTAGCATGAGATAAGTCGTGGATACTGCAACCACAAGGGACAGAAGAAAGCAATAAAACCAAAACAACAGAAAAAACAGCAAGTACATACTCGACAGGAAAAAGCTTGATATGAATATCTCCCATGCTTGTGTGGATGATGGCACTGTCTGACACTCTTTTGGGACCTTCTGCCTGAGTGGCTGCCATGACCTCTTCCTTAGAAGGTTTCTCATTAAATACATCTCTGTCAGAATCTGCACTCTTCGTGTCTTCTGGTTCACGTTTAGTAAACTGAAGCACAAAGGAACAGAAGTTTAACTGTTCTTTCCTTTTTTCCTCTTAAAATACATACTGCTCTGCACCCAACACATCAATGTAAATTACTCAACCTGCTGAACACCCAATTTAATTTGAAACGTACAAAGCCAATTCACAGACAGTCTATCACTGCACTGCTGTGTTGTGTTACCAGCATTTCCACAGTCACAAATTCCAGTAAAACTACATGTAAATCCAAGTAACCTTTAATAATCTGTTATCTTTAAACTTGCCCCTTTACAACAGGAGTCTGCCTAGTCCAGCATCTTTTGTTTAAAATGAGGTTGAGAATACGAGGCTGTTCTCAGACAAAATTGGCAGGTTTTATGCCAAAAGGATTAGTTGTGCTTTGTAGTTGTGCTACAAAGTTAGCAAATCCTCTTATTCTGATACTGCATCAATATAAAACTGTAGAAACTCAGCAAATTTGAGGCATAACAGACAGACAAATGTCTAACCTCTATGGCTATGATCTCTCAAATCAGCTACTAACCACTCTGAAATTGCTTGTCTGTTTGGTTCCATCTCATCTAAAAACCTAACTGTGAAAAGAAAGATGAACCCCTCTTTCTTGGTTGCCTATAATGTCGTTAGTGTTACCAAGTTCTGATTCTGGCCTGAAATTTTTTCTATTAAATTTTTTATGCATAGAGTTATTTATTGTTTCTTTATAAAATCTGGTTAGTTTTTTACATATTCTCACTTAGGTTTTTCTTCAACAAGAACAAAAGGATATAATCTTCTTGGGGGAATAAAAATTTATGAAAAAATTACAGCTGTTTCTAGTTAATGCATAGATAGTTCAAGAAAAATATTCTAAATATACTTGCAATATAAAGGGACTCCCTCATAAAAACTGCATTTGCAACTACAAAAAGCACTAGAAAGGTGCAAAGAGAAAAACAAAAAATAATGCAGAGAAATCAACACAAGCAAGAATGGAGCTATTTAAATAGAAACCACACATACCATGTAAAACCTGTTTTTTTTAAAAGCTGTGCAGATTACTGTTGGATCTGCCTGAATATTCTGGAGAACAGGATTTTCAGATGCCTTCATCTCTATAGTGATCGCTGCACGATGTTTCTTTGCTACTCCTTGGAACAAAGCCAGCTGCATCATTCTGATGTTCTCTTGTTTTCCCAAGATACGAATACACCTGAAGTACAAGATGTAAAGAGGTGGACGGTTCAGCTGCTCACAGTCAGAGAATGTTTCCTTTCTGACTGTTAGATTCAGAGCAAAATTTCAAAATCCTCTCAAAATCATTATTTACTAATTGTTATTATTGTTTCTCTATTTAAACTTGCTGCCTTAATTTACCAGTCAGCCTCCTTATGCAATAAAATCCCAACTAAATGATCCATCTTTACTGTACATTTTCCCATCCAGTTAGCCAGAGATTAATTGATTAATTACACATTTTTAATACGTGTGTGCTTACCATGTTTTCTCTCATTTGTCTAAGCTCTAATCTGCAATGACTCTTTACAAAGAATGGGAGTTCGTTCTCTAAGTGTAATGTTAGGGTCTCAAATAACAACACAAAAAGATTAGACACCTCCACAGTCACGTCAGGTTTTAAATATGCTCTAAATTTGACTGAATGAAGACTTTAAAACAGAAATTTATCTCAATGTGTGTCACTGGAACTTACCTGTTAGTCTCTACATTTATGACCTTAATGCCCAACATTGTTCCATAGAGAACGAAGTGTCCAGTTTCATCAAAAATTATATTAATTAATCTTACTGCATCCACTTTCTCCAGCTCACGCTCAACTGCCATACGTCGGCCAAACTCCATGTCAGGCAGTTGTTGTCTCATCTGCTGAAGTTCAGTAAACATCTACAAAATAATCCCAGCACTACTATATTAACATATTTTAAAGTTTTTATCCAGTAAAACATTGATTCACAAGATTAGAAAATACTGAATTCAAGTGAGATTAGTCCAGATCTAACTGAAGGATTTACGTAAATACAAGTAATACTCTATTTTAATGATACAACAGGCACGCTGTAGGACTAGGCTTAAGCACATGAAAGTGTGCAGTTGTCTATCAAATTCCTTAGAAGATAACAAATTGAATTCATCATTATGATGTTGCTTGCAATGGGCATTTTCTACCATCTTCCACAATTGCTTTCTAGTTAAATGTAATCTAGCAACATGAAAACACAAACGAAAATGAACAACTCTGTCTCACTATATAGACAACGTAAACCAGTAAGAATCCATTTTGGGGCAAAGCGATCTAAGAACACAGGAGGCTTTTTTTGCAAGGAAAATATAAGAAGGAAGCTTGCCTTTAGAAATAAATGATAGCTTAGGTGAATGTGCTGGCAAACAAATCCAAGTAAGTAGAGAAAACATTTCAAAGAAGGAGAAACAAGACAAAACTCACACTCAGAGATTCATCAAAGACTCTCATGAGCTTTCCTGTCAGAAAACGAAAAATTCTAACTTTTCTGTCAGACCCAAGAGTGGCCATTTTCTTGCCATCAGGTGAAAAACTTATACTGGATGGGTAAGCCTTGCATTTAGCAAATTCATATAGATCAGTATCTGTTTTATACTCCCATCTCACGTTCTTGGGAAATTTATACTCATGAGGAGTACCAGTCCAGTACTCGATCATTCCAGACTTGTCAGAAGACACAACTACTTTGTAGACAGGGTTCAGGCATATCTGAGTAAGAGGGGACATATGGAGTTTATCAAAAACATGAAGTGGTTGGTTATTTCCGCGTCCATCATATATGAATATTTTTCCTGTGCTTTTCTCAGATGTTGCAACAGAAGATATGGCATCTCCAGGGCAATATACCCATTCACACTGGCCAGGGTGGTAGCTGCAACAAAGAGTAGAAAGGAAAAAAATTAAAAAATAAAAAAGGAATGGTTTTAATTAGGTAAGAGTCAAGTTATGTTGTAAACTTGAAATCAAATATCAAAAGCAAATTTTAACTTTATTTATTAGTTTTGCTAATCCATATCTTGCTAATATTCAGCATATTATAGACAAGCTTTACCAAGAAATACCGTTCAGTGGAAGACTACCAATTTCTGTTCCTT
>VXBQ01001793.1:0-27074 GCA_013400175.1 Phainopepla nitens | reverse complement strand
GTGCAAACAAAATTAAAGGGCTTTTAACTCTGGCTTTGCACTCAGACTTGTACATTTTCCATGGACTAAAGCCACTCAAATGCTGCTTTAACTCATACTGCTCTTCCCTTTTAAAGCAACTGTTACCGTAATTGTCTTATTGTTTCAAAAAACCCAAAGTCAATTAACAGTTTTTAAGTTACTGCCAGAAAACAGAAGGTCATCTGAACCTCATCTCATCGTAAAACCACATGTATCCCTGTTGTTTTTATGAGATTTGTGGTCCCACACAGGTCCTGTAGTCTAAATTCTAAGTGTGCCTATCCACCTCTTTTATTGTTTAACTGGCTGACCTAAAATAATCTGATTTTAATTTGAGTTTTGTTTTTTCTAGAGTTTTTAATTTGAGTTTTGCTTTTAGATCCAACTTGTTAACACCTGAGCACTGGGATTTTCTACTGAACTTGCACATTTACTTCAGCTGAACATGGTTTTCTTTACTTAAAGAAAACTTGAAGTGATACCCAGAGAGCTGGGAGTTGCTGCACACATCAATACCACATGCCAAAATACAGCCTAGAGGCTTCTCCTGCTGCTCCAGCTTAGGGCAGTGGTCTGAAAGATGGATTAACTCCACATCTGTAAACAGAACAGTTTCAGCCTGCACAGCAGGGCTCTTAGCCTGAAAGTGTTCTCCAGAGGAAGCAGAAATCTTAGAATCATAGAATGTTAAGGGGCTAGAATAAGCCTTAAGTACGATCTAGTCCCAAGCCCCTTCCTACTAGACCAAGTCGCTCAAAGCCTCATTCAACCTGGCTTTGAACACTGCCAGGGCTGGAGCACCCAAAAAAATCACTGGGTAACCTGTGCCAGTACCTCATAGTAAAAAATTTTTTTCCTTATAGCTAACTTGAACTTCCCCTCTTTCAGTCAGCAGCAGATTACTCTTGGTGCTATCACTACAGCTCCCGTCGAAGAGTCCGCCTCCGGCTTCCTTGTAAGTCCCGTCACACACTGGAAGGTTGCTGGGAGGTCTCCACGTAACCTCTTCTCAAGCTGAACGGCCACAACTTTCCCCGCACTTGGCGCCCTCGCCCTGTAACTCCGCACCCGAAGGTTTTCTCTCGGCGTGCTCATTTAATACTCGAGACACAGCTTCAGGATATGGGCTCCCGACAGCTGCCCTCAGCCCGCGGCCGCTCCCGCCCGGCGGGGCCTGGAGGCGATCCCAGTCGGGGCAGAGCTCTGCTCCTCCGCTTACCTCTTCTCTTCTTCGCCTGCGCGGCCTCCCCCGGAAGGGGCCCGACCCAGCGCTCCTCCTCATCCTCCTCGTCCGCTGCGGCCGGAGCCCCGCCGTCCACCGGCACCTCCGGCAGCTTTCGCTTGCCATCAGGCTCGGCGGACGCCATGGTGTCGACGTCACTGGCCCGCGCCGGGCGCTCCGTGAGTGACGTAAACGGCGCGAAGGGAAGGGCGCGAAGCAGACATGGTAGTAACGGGTGGGAACGGCGCTCGGGGGACCCCGGCGCGCCGGCACCTCGGGGCTGGGAGGTGCTCTCGGCCGCTGGGGCCGCGGGGCTGCTTCGCAGGGAGGGTGCTGCCTTTCTGGCTGGGAAGGGGCGACGTTCATCCCTCGCCTGTGAGCGGGGATGTCCCGCCTCACGTCCTCCCGCCCTTGTGCTGCGGGGGTTCGCGTCGGGGGTGCGGGGGCTTCCTGTCTCACCGCTTTTGCGATGTAGTTTGTAGCCTGCCGATGTTTTGCTTCCTGATGTGCAGTCCTGTCTTTCACAGACCTGCTGTCACTTTCCTTTCCCCTCCCTCGCCGTTTTCCCGCAATTTGTCGTTTTCTGCTTGGTCACGTGACGCATTTCGCCCTCTTACGTTGTATATGATGGGACAGTGCCAGGAGAATGGATTCAGGCTCTTCTCGGTAGCTCTGAGCAACAGGACGAGAGGCAGTAGGCAGAAACAAATGCCCAGAAAGTTCCACCTGAACATGAGGAAGAACTTCTTTACCGTGCAGGTGACCGTGCACGGGAACAGGTTGCCCAGAGAGGATGTGGAATCACCTTCACTGGAGAGTCTAAACACTATCTGGACACAATCCTGTGCCGTGTGCTCTGGGATGATCCTGCTTGAGCAAGGAGGTTGGACAAGATGACCTGCTGTGGTCCCTTCCAGCCTGATCCATTCTGTGATTTTTTCATAAAGCCTTGGCTAGCATAGAATCTACACTTGGACATGTGTGTAATTTTTACCTATATATATATAGTACCTATACAGTCCTAAAACAACGTAAGAAGGATTAACATGTTGAAACTGGGAAGACATTAGTACTAATGCCAAAAACCCCTTCAGTTTTCAGGTGTGGTGTGGAAGTAGAAATGTAATTTAACCATACTGAAATACAGAAAACTGCAAGCTACAAGAAAATTACATACAAATTGACAGTGACTTCAATGTGTGTACTGTGTAAGGTAGTTAAGAACACAGCATTAAGTCAATTTCACTACATATCATGTCTCACAACATGTACATTTCAAAATGTTGTATGAAATTCATCTGGAAATTTAAAGTAAACAACAGAATCACTTAGTCGTTTTTGTGTGATGGAGATTTTCTGACTTTCTCTTCAGAGTTTTATTTAATATAATGCTTTCATGGTGATGGATTATAGTATTGCAGGGGACATGGGCAGAATAGGCTTTTATCCCACCCTTTCAAATTTGCA
The DNA here is from genome assembly GCA_013400175.1 of Phainopepla nitens. Lineage (NCBI taxonomy): Eukaryota > Metazoa > Chordata > Aves > Passeriformes > Bombycillidae > Phainopepla > Phainopepla nitens. The sequence continues at coordinate 24,364 of VXBQ01001793.1, read as the reverse complement.
AAGAATGGGGTTTTCTCCCCTTCCTTTTATTCTTCTCCCTCCCCACTGTCCCCCTAGACCCTCTTTGTTTGTCTTGTTGCCAGTTTTTTGTCTGAGAAAAAACTAAGACTGCTTAGTTTCTTAGTTTCTTCCTTCTGGGCAGTCTTTGCTGGAGGCATTTCAGAAGTGTTAAAGAATAATGGGAACTGGTTCTGTTTTATATTATGGAGACATTCCAAGGTTCTTAAGAAGATAATAATTTTCCTTTGCAAAATCTGTGCTCATTAGTTCATATAAGATCATAGTAACCTAGATTTTGTAGTGTTATGCTTCAAATGCAACAAATTTGCCAGGAAGACTCAGTAGAAGTATTGGCTACATATGAGTTCTCTAGTGTAATTCCAGCATTCAGCGAGATGTTCTGATTTTCTTTCCTCATCCACTTTGCTATGAGGTACTTGAACTTTGGAAGTACTAATTGAATATTTCACTTCTTTTAAATCAGGTTTTTGACATAATTTTCTCTGATGCTGTGTTTTTCTGAAAAAGAACAAAAGATTGACTTAGTAATTTATACTTCATTAGGGAGGTAGAGAAGTGTAATTCTTCTTTAGATTGTTATATATTTTTAATATTTCTGTTTAATCTCTATGTGTTTGGTGGGGTTAGTGATCCACTAAGGTATTTTTAAAGGCTTCTTGCATCTGGTACATGTAGCCTGTTGATTGTTTTCCCTGGGGAAAAAAATTTTGGCCCTTCTTATTTTTCCTCTGTTAATTGCTGATGTCATTCAGGTATCTCCTAAGTGAGAAAGCTAGAATTAAATTTATGAATTTGTATGTTTCTTTCTGACCAAACAGTTTCTCAAAGTTTTTAATTTAACTTGGGTTGATTTTAATTTTGGCTGTCCAGGTGCCCTCTTTCCTTGGTTGTCTGCATATCTTTCAGGTTCTTTTGTTTGTTTTTCTAGTAACTTTGAGGATGCCTAATTTGTTAATCAAAAATATTCTGAATTCAAATGAAGGAGAAATAGATAAGCACATTTATTGACAGAGCAGAAGTAACTGGTTAAAACCTTTGCAGATATATGGAGTTGAAGTGAGGCTTTGTAGATGTGAAAGTCTCTTATGTTTCTATATTGAAGTTGTTGGAAAATAAAGAAGCTATTTGCAGATAATCAAAGCAGTTATGAAAATTTAGAACTTTGTCATTCAATTTTAAAAGTAAATTATTAATGTCTTCTAATTTTGCTTAGTTGTATAGTTAGCTGATTTTACTTATGTCTGGGCACTTCCTAGAACTATAGAGGAGTTAGCTAAAAGCTTTGGATTAAGGGAGTTTATTGTGTTACACAGTTGATCTCAAGTGGCAGGTATGATTCAGTAATCAGTTATTGTAGATGTGCATGGTAACTGTTCTGTTTGCTTGTTAATAGGCTGAATGTTTATCAGAAATCACTAACACAGCTGATCCTGTAGATGCCAAGGAAGAACTCTTGGATGAATGTGAGAGTATTTGGAAGCAGATGGAAGAGGTATGCAAATATAAATGATAGACTAGATTTATTATAAAGCTTTTTCAGAATTACTTTATTTTTCACATGCTTGCCCCACCCCCTCCAAAGAAACCACTTCAATAAAACCAAACCAGTCAACAAGCCAAAAACCCAAATAAACAAACAAAAATCACAAAAACCCCAAAAAAACAACAACAAAAACCAAACAAAAACACCCCCAAAAAACCAAAGCAAACAACAAAAAAAAAAAAAAAAAGGAAAAAAGATCTTCAGAAAGATCAAATGTAGAAGTGCTGGCAGGAGTGAAGAATGCCTTGTAGTGTCAATGGGCTGATGTTATGATTTTGATTATTGATGATTGAGAGACGGGAACATCTGATTTTACATCAGAAGCCAAGTTTATTGAGGATAGAGGGGTTTATATGGGGTTTTACTTGTGTGGTACTTATATAGGGTTCTATTTTTGGGAACAGTTTCCAGTTGGTTACAGAGTCTTCATGACATCACATCACCTAGTAACATTATCTTATCACAAAGTTTCACAACATGTTTCTTGGTCACTTCTTGCCCAGGGAGCATTTATCCATGTCTGTCTTTCTCCAGAGAGGTTTCTTCTGGATCAGGCCTAAGATATCAGGCCCTTTTATCAGTTCCATTGTGCTCTCTGTTTAATTTCCTATATTTAGTGTGGGAGTATATGTTAAAATTATGGAAAGTTAAGCAATTTACTTGTGTTGCAGTAGAACCAGCATACAGAGACACTTCTCTCTTTAGCCTCATAAAAGATGGTATCCATTTCACAGGTCCTTTGAACNCTTATATAGGGTTCTATTTTTGGGAACAGTTTCCAGTTGGTTACAGAGTCTTCATGACATCACATCACCTAGTAACATTATCTTATCACAAAGTTTCACAACATGTTTCTTGGTCACTTCTTGCCCAGGGAGCATTTATCCATGTCTGTCTTTCTCCAGAGAGGTTTCTTCTGGATCAGGCCTAAGATATCAGGCCCTTTTATCAGTTCCATTGTGCTCTCTGTTTAATTTCCTATATTTAGTGTGGGAGTATATGTTAAAATTATGGAAAGTTAAGCAATTTACTTGTGTTGCAGTAGAACCAGCATACAGAGACACTTCTCTCTTTAGCCTCATAAAAGATGGTATCCATTTCACAGGTCCTTTGAACTTAGAGGAGAGAGAGGCAGAGGAAGATAATGATGTTTCCCCACGCTTATGCAAACTGACAGTCACATTATCATGATTAAAATTTCTATCCTGATACATGGTACAATATGCTAACAAATAACGGTTTAGGGCTAGTTATTTTTATTTACAGGATTCCCTGTAAGAAAAGATAAACTTCTATCAGTTCTTAGGGAATACTGTTCTTCCTTTAAGATTCTGCTGAATCTGATGAAACGTTGTGTTCTAAATTGTATTTTCAGAGTCTTAATCGCTTCACTCAATTTTTTTATTGTACTCACATGCTATTTGTTTGTAGGTTCAAAACATTAAAATACCAGAAACTGAAGTAAAATTTTCCAAACTTAAAGTAGAACAAAGTACAGACAACTCACAGTGCAACATTTTTACACAAGTTGATTTAAAAAGACTAATGGGATTTATTTTTTGTTGAGGATTCCGGTAAGTTCGCATGTAATGAGTGGCAGGGAATTCTGTTTCTCATTTTCTGAACTTTTGTTTGGCACCACATCAGAGGACCTGGACTTTCTTTGAAATTTTCAAATTAGAAGGGAAATTTGAATGTTTACTATTTTGAATTTAATTGAAAATGCTTGATATCTTGTATCTCATTCCCAGCATGCCCAAAATAATACAAGAAGGGATGTGTTATTTTTGTTTTCATCAACGGTAGAAATTTCATTATTTGGATTTTGCATCTAGGTGCACTCATGTTTTGGCAAAAGGTTTAAACTAAGAGTCATTTAATTAGCTCCTAGGTTATATGGTTACATGTAATATTCCAGTGATTGTGTGTCATCACGAACAGTTTTTGTGGGAGAAATCCTATAAAATGTTATGGTATCCAAACATTAACAGGAAAGGTTTCCAAAGTACTGCTTAGCAGTTCTACTGTTTAGTAGAATACATCCTGCATTGTTGTGGGGCAGGTTAAATTGGTGACAGTTAGGAAAAAAGAAAGTTCAGCAGGTGTCTCCTGTTTATGCCTTGGATATCTGTGGTGGCCTGAATTTCAGACTGCATATACATCCCATTGCAGTCATGAGAGCTGATGTAGTATACTCCCAAAAATCAGACCACTTCTGAACTGTATAGTATACTGCCCTAGATGACTTAAAACTAAAAATATGTATTATAATATGATTGCTCTGTTTAGAGAGCCAGATGAGTAGCAGAACATGTGTTAACTTCTTAGGAGCTTCCCTGTTCAGCCTTGCCCATGATACTCTTCCCAGTTTCTCATGTTCTTCATCTGTTCAATGCCTTTCCCCATATGAACTTTTCACTCATAACTTGTCTTTTTAGTCAAAGAATACATCTTTCTTTAGCTGCTACTTTTCTCCTTCAGAGTTAATTAGCTTCTACTTTACTGTGCTATGATTTCAAAACATTTCTTAATTTGGTCTTGTGGGTAAGGGTATAAAGGATGGGGAAGGATCCAAGTTAAAATTATTTTATTCCGATACTTAAAAAGTTATGTTTAAATTTCTAAGAATTGTGGTTTTTTCTTACAGAAGAGTAAACAAAATTTCTTTGTGTTTTATTTCTTTCTTTTTCTACCAAGTGTCAGAGCAAGCTAATGCTTCTAGAAACAGACACACTGCTACCATCAGATGCTAAGGTAAGAAGTGGGTTTTTAAAAATACTTCATTTTCTGTAAGACTGTAGAGTACTAGAATGGCCTGTGTTAGAAAGGACCTTAAACATCATCTAGTTTCTAACCCAGGCATAGCAGGGATGCCTCCTGCTAGATCAGGTTGCTCAAAGCCCCATCCAGCCTTGTCTGGAGCTCTTCTAGGGATGGGGCATCTGCAGCTTCTCCAGTCAACCCGTTTCAATGTCTTTGTGCTTACACAAAAATAATTTCTTCCTAATATCTAATCTAAACCTGCCCTCTTTCATCTTAAGGCTATTATCCCTTTTCCTATCGCTACATACATTTGTAAACAGTCCCTCCTCTTTCTTTTAGGCCCCATTCAGGTACTGTGAGGTCCTATAAGGTTTCCCTGGAGCCTTCTCCAGGCTGAGCAACCTCAACAACCCTCACCTGTCTTTATAGAAGAGGTGTTCCAGCCCTCCACTCATCTTTGTGNCAGCCCTCCAGTCATCTTTGTGGTTCTCCTCCAGACTTACTTGAGCAAGTTCACATCCTTCTTATGTTGGGGACCCCAGAGCTGAGGCAGTACTCAAGGTGAGGTCTCACCAGAGCAGAGTGGAGGAGCAGAATCCCCTCCCTTGACCTGCTGGCCATGCTGCATTTGATGTAGAGGTTACGACTGCCATTCTGGACTGCAAGTACATGTGTCCAACTTTTCATCCACCAGGATGCCCAGGTCTTTCTTGGCAGGGTTGCTCTCAGTCTGTATTGATCCTGGGGATTGATACCCTGACCCAGGTATAGGACCCTGTGCCTTGGTCTTGTTGGACTTAAAAAATTTTATACTGGTGCCGTTCTCAAGCCCGTCCAGGTCGCTCTGGATGCCATAACTTCCCTGCAGTGTGTCAACTGCCCCACAGAGCCTGGTGCTGTCAGTGAACTTGCTGAGAGTCCCCTTGATCTTACTGTCCGTGACCCTAACAAAGATGTTACATAGCGCCTGTCTCAGAAACAAGGCCTAAGGAATGCCCCCTCATCACTGATACCCACCTGCATGCTGAACTGTTGACTGCACCGACCATCCAGCCAATTTCTTTCCCACTGAGTGGTCTGTCGGTGCAGTTTAGTGACAAGGATGTTGTTCCAAACAGTGTCAAATGCTTTGCACAGCTCCCAAATAGATGACATCAGTAGCTCTTAAGCACCAGTGCTGTAATCCTAATAGGAGGCCACCAAATTTGTCAGGCATGATTTGCCGTTAAATCGTGTTGCATAACATCAGTTGCCTCTTATTTTTCCACATGCCTTAGTGTAATTTCAAGGAGGATCTGCTCCATGGTCTTGCTGGGCACAGAGGTGAGACTGACCAATCTGTAGTTTCCAGGTCTTTCTTTTTCTCTTCTTATAATATGTGTGTCTCCTTTTATAGTCACTGGGATCTTCACTTGACTGCCATGATTTTCAAATATGATGGATAGTGGCTTTACCACTTCACCTGCCAGTTCGCTCAGGCGCATCTGTGGTGGGTATGATCCTATCTGGCCAGCTTAGCTGTTCATTGCTCCCCTCCTCATCTGGACAGGGGAGAGGAAATATAAGTGAAGCCTCATGGATCAAGATGAGGACAGATTTTTTTCTTACATTTGAAAAATGCAACCAATAAATGACTAGCATAGGCAGCAGAATGGCAGAAGAAGAGGTTTTAACTTCAATACCTATTTGGACTTTTTCCTAATATCAATGTATATGTAATTTCATCTTGTTAAATGTCATTGTTATGCTGTTCCTCACAGCATCCTTCTGGACATCTGTGCAGCTGTGGGATGAGCAGGTTCACAGTATGCTAGGTGAAGACCTAGCTGAAGGGCAGAGCTCAGCGGGGTACAGTCACTGGGGCTGCGTCTGGCTGGTGAGCAGCCACCAGCAGTGTTCCTCAGGGTGCAGCTCTAGGGCCATTTGTGTTCTCTGTGTTCATCAGTGATCTGGAAGAAGGACTGGAATGCACTTTGCCAAGCTGGCTGATGACTCCAAACTGGGTGGTGCTGTTGACACTCTGGAGGAGCCAGAGGTCTTGCAGAGGGATCTGGCAAGCTTAGAACATTGGGCAATCCTCTATGGCATGACATTTCAATAACAACAAAAAAGTGTGACAGGAGTGGCTCTCGGGCAGCTCTGCAGGAAGGGATCTAAGGGTGCTGGCTGACGGCAGCTCAGGGTGAGCCCGCAGTGTGCCNCCTCAGGGTGCAGCTCTAGGGCCATTTGTGTTCTCTGTGTTCATCAGTGATCTGGAAGAAGGACTGGAATGCACTTTGCCAAGCTGGCTGATGACTCCAAACTGGGTGGTGCTGTTGACACTCTGGAGGAGCCAGAGGTCTTGCAGAGGGATCTGGCAAGCTTAGAACATTGGGCAATCCTCTATGGCATGACATTTCAATAACAACAAAAAAGTGTGACAGGAGTGGCTCTCGGGCAGCTCTGCAGGAAGGGATCTAAGGGTGCTGGCTGACGGCAGCTCAGGGTGAGCCCGCAGTGTGCCCTGGCAGCCTGCTGGGAGCCTTGAGCATGGCCTTGCCAGCCACAGGAGAGGGGATTATCCCCTGTATTCAGTGCTATGCGGCCTCACCTGGAGTGCTCAGGGCAGTCCTGCGCCCCACAGTTTAAGAAGGTCATGAAGGTCCTTGAGTGCATCCAGAGGAGGGCAAGAAAGCTGCTGAGAGGGCTGGAAGGCATGTCCTGTGAGGAGCTGCTGAGGACTTTGGGCCTCTCTGCTTTGTAGAGAAGGAACTGAGGGGTGCCCTGATTCCTCTCTACAGCTTCCTCAGGGAAGTGGATAGGGAGATGCTGATATCTTCTCCCTGATACCCAGTGATACGATGTTTGGGAATGGTTCAAAGATATGCAAAGGGAGGTTCAGAAATGACATTAGAAAGGATTTCTTTACCTATATGAACCTTCCTCTGAAGGACCTTTACAACTCTGCCACTCTGAATCCTTCTAATTTCCTTCTTTTGAAAAAATAATAGAAACATTTCTTGATCCCTGTGAGTAAATAGTTTGAAGGACCTAGTCTTCTATTGTAATAGATGCTCTTTTGTTTTCTGCTGTATCAACTTGATAACTCAATTTCTATCCCATTCTACCTCATTTTATGCCATTGAAACTCAACACACTTCAAGTGATGCTTCTTTTCTTGTTACACAGCTTTCCTTGTTAATGCTGCAATGGAGAGCTTTAACAGTAGATTGTCGTCAGTGGCAAGCAAGAAATCCTGAAAGTAAGTTAACTGTTTCCTTGTAAAGAATGCTTATATAAACTTCTCCTAAGTTTCTGTCATCTATGGTGTGAGTATATTGAATGTCTGTTGATTGTATTTTTATTCCATAACTACTTAAAAATTAAAATAAATTAAATGCTACTTTAAAAAGTAGCATGGATGTTTCATTTCTTCATTATTTTTGCACTTCAGTTCTAAGTCAACTTGAAATTAAAAGCGAATTCCACCATAACTTAATCCTGTGATTCTGGACAAATAAATACATGATTCATACCACCATGCATCAGTCAGTTAAATGGAAAAAAAATTATTAGCAGATCTCCTTACCAAATAAGAAAAATTCATTATCCTGTTACCGTCCTTCATATTCTTTTCTGTGTGTGGTTTTTCTCCATCTTTTATTTGTATTTCCTTTTTAGAGCAGAAATACTTTGTCAAATAATTTTGTCTTCATTTTGTCTTCTAAGAACCTGATACATTAACCATACTTCTTCTGATTATTTTTTATTAATATTTTACAAAGGTGTGTTCTGTGATGATGTGCTAGTTGAAACTTTGAAGTAGACCTTTAGTGCTAAGCCCTTTACTGTAGTAAAATACCTATTTGGTATTTAGATTGGAAATTTCAAGTCAAGACAAAGTGGTAAGAGATACTTAGATTTTTAAACAACACAGGAATCCAGAACACTTACTGACCCTGAGAAGCACAAATCGCTAAGACTAGTGGTAGTTCTTATATTTGCTGGGCATTATCAGTCAACAGGTATAAATTCCTCAGTTCTTAAAATTTCTCTTTGTACATAAGCAGCACTGCTGACAGATTTTACTCTCTTGCAAGGCTGATGTAGCCAGACACTGGAAGTAAAAGCATTCAGGATTTAAGTGTGAGTAAAGTAATCTTTGTTTTCAGATGTCTCATATGGAGATTCCTAAAACAACTCACGTTACACTATCATTAATATTCTGGTAGTACTTATGGTTATATTTCCTGTCAAGGACCTGTTAGCTGTTCTGTCAATCCAGTAAAACTTCTAGTTAATCTTTAAATTAATATATTGACTCATTTGCATATTTTTATGCCAGTAGAGGCTTGGTTTTGTAGTATTTGCAAAATTATAGGAATGTGTTATAGACAGCATGTGGTGATTTCCAATGTTTCGTCATTTAGCCAAATGGAAATGCCTTTTCAGATCAACATTAGAGGCAGTTCTCCAGCCTTAAGTCTATATACTTGCTGCATATCATCACTAAATAAGAGAAGTTGGGAAATATATTTTTTCTTTTTTATAAATAGATACTTTTGCTCCATTAGAATAAATTCATAGTTCCGTGTTGTAAGCCTCACTCCAAGAACTGTCAGCCTCCAGTGCTTCTGAGGTATTTAGACCAAAGGCATGTCATTGAATGAATTTGGAACATACTGGTTCCTGGCTGCTGTTCACAAATAAGCTGCTGGCTTAAAGCAAATTAATTGAAAGAATTTAGTTTTTATCTGGGTAAAATACCTGAGGCTGTTAGATTTCCCTACTAAAATATGTATATTAAACTTCAAGCTATTAGCTTAAATATATCCTTGGCCTATCCTTCTGGCTTGCTGACGTGCTTTGTTTAACCATTCTTACTTATTCCCAGATGATAATATTTCTTATTATAAATCTTAATTTTGTATTAGAGAAATTATCTATTTATAATTAATATTTTACAGCCAAATCTCTGCCTCTTCTGGCTCCCTTTCCAGTGGAAGAAAAGAAGTTGCTGTTAAGAATATGAATAGAGTTATGGTGCTTGTATGGAAATGAGGAGTCCACTTTGCTTACTTCTCTATCTTGGCTTCTTTCTACCTACTATTTTTTTTTTGAAGGAGGAATTACTTAATTGAAAACATTGTCTGGTTTTATCTAAATAGAAATAGCAGAAATACTGGTTTAATACAATTTACTAGTAGAGCATGAATGGCAGCCTCTCTTGTTACTTTGGTTTTTGCTTTTAGTAGTGGCCAGTTCATTTCCTGTAAATGAGGATCTGTCAGCATTTCAATCTTAAACCTTATTTTCAGAGATTATAACTGGGCAGTTCTACTTGTTTTTGAGCACACTATTGGCAAACAGACTTGAATTCACTATGCAAATTTTATTTTTGCAAAGCTTTTATTTAGTCTCTTTTTCTTTCTCAATGTCTGGTATTATTTATGTAGCTCTAGATCTGCTAAATCAGCTAAATTAAAACTTTTTAAAAAGCATTTGGCTTATTAAAAGAAAATTTAGCTTTTACCTTTGCAAAATCAGGAAGTGAAAGCAACCATATTTTAAACCATTTCAAACAGTTGTGGTCTCCACATAATTTCTGTTTTTCTTTGCAAAATAGCAGTATTCTGCCAAATAACTTTTTGTTTTATTTTAATATGAGTTTCTGTATAAACATGTGGATAGTAGTTGCTTTTACATTCTAGCATCTGGTAGTATTTTTATTAGTAATTGTACTTTGTATCTCTAGGCAATTATCTCTGACATTTGATTTTTGCAAGTGTAGTGATTCTACAACTGGAAAAGATGTAATTGATAGTGGATTGAGCAACCAGTGAATTTACAGCAGCAGCTGGCATAAGTGTGTTGTACCAGTGTTTTAGATCTGCATTGTTCCTTCACCAAATTATGGTTAGTAATTTCTTTCCCAGGAAGACAGAGCCTTCTATTCTGATACTCATACAATATGAACACTAAATGGCAAGCATGAACTCAGGATTAGGTATCTAGAAATAAAGAAGTGTAATGAGGCAGTTGCAAAAATTGATAATAATTGGTAAGGGAGGGCTTATAAAGGGCTCATGTCAGCAGGAAGTGACAGGGCAAGAATTGTACAGGTTTTTTTCAAATATGCCAGTGAATGTGAATAAAAGTGCACCAAAGAATTTTATCATGTGTAGGTAGGATATTCATGCAAATAAAGCACAGACCACTATCTCCCACAGCTCTTAAGCTTAATTGGGAGCACAGTACTCAAATTTTGTGTCAAGATTTAGAAACAGTAATTCTCCAAGTAAAAGGAATTTTATTGAAGCATTTAATTTAATGCATTTTTAACTCAGTAGTTTTTCTGATTTTCATCTCAGAACAAACAGTGCTTTTAAAACTACTAATCTTAAGCTTCTTAAAATTTTTTGAGGTTAAGTACTATAACATTACCAAAGAAAGTACTTTTCTGAATTTATTAAATTGACTGTGTGTATTTAGGAGATGTTTAATAGTGTCATGTGAGGGTTAAGGGTTTCCTTTTTGTTAAAGGAATATTTAAATTTAAATAATTATTTGTAAGATTAGAGATTTCAAGCCCAAACTTGCACAAAAAAATCTGTCTTATGAAGATTTTAATCTGTTAGAATAGCTTTCATTTCTCCTGTTAATGTATTGAAATAGTTCAAAAAAGTCATATGTTTATGCACAAGCTGCACGTTGACATGGATCTGAGAACTGACTGGAGTCTGTTGAATGCTGTAAAAAATCAGAATTCAGTTTTTATTCTGAAAATGTGTGAATCATAAATCACTGCATTTTGTAGAAGCATTCTGGAGAAACATGTCCATCTTCCTGGACTGTACTTTGCTTTCACTTAGGTATTGCTGTTGCTCAGTGTTTGAGTTAGGATAATGGCCTTGCTGGGCCACTCATCTCCCTTCATACAGCTGTTCTTGTGAACAGTCAGGATGGTGACGTGCTTCTGAAGTTATTAAAACTAGGTTCTGAAGCCCTGATTTAGCATTTGGGAGGCTGTTTACAAAGAAGACTGGAAGAATTTGATTGCCCACATTGGTAATATTGATTGAATGCCTTCTGCTGAAAAAATCAGGCTCAGTTGTCGTAAGTGTACGGAAGTGTGGTGTTCATTCATTAGGCACCTAATTAGGCTCCAACGTACTTGGAGCTAGTACAGGTAAAAAAAATGAAACACAGGCATTAACACTGCACTTTTTTCAGTCAAATTTTACTTGATGAATAGTGATAGAAGGTTGGCCCAGCAGAACCCACAACATGTGGTTAAACTGCTACTGAGAGCCAAACTGGTTTTTAGAAGGTACACAAATTTCTCGCTAGCCAGGCTGCTTTTCAGTATCCATAAATCTTTATCATCCAATGCAAAAAATAACCAATTCATTTTATTTTTCAGTAATTTCTACCAATCCAGATGTAGTACTAGAATTAGGAAAAGAAGAGGTAAGTCTTTTTGTTTGTAAGAGATAATGAAATTTTGTTGGGAAAAAAAAGAAAATATATACAATTGCTGCATTTTCCTGTGACTGTTCCTAGGGTGGACTACTGCTAAAATGCTGTGTATTTTCCTTCAGCCATTTATGTTGTTCTATGCTTTTTTTCCCCCTGTAGTATAACTAGTAAAATTTCCTAGTTGTAACGAGTGAAGTTTTAAACTGACTTATTGCACAAGTCACTGAGTAATGCACAATAAACAGTATTTTGCCTCTGGACACACCATCTAATCACAGTAGCTCAATAAACTTATCTGCATGCAGTGAAAATGATGTGATAATTAACATCCCTGCTACATTAATACTACAAGGCCTCACTTAAGATTGGAGTCCGGTTTTGCTGGATGCCACCAGGACACAGAAATCTTGTGCCAAGGAGACTGATGAACATGCCTTGCAAAGATTTAGCCATCATCTTCAGCACTGTGCAACAGAGCCCACCCATTTTCTAGGGCTGAAGCCTACACATTGTACTTTTCAAGGTTACTTTCATTTAACATTGCTCAAGTGCTTGGGCAAGAAGATCCACTCAGAATTGTGTTTTCAAGATGATCTGTGGCTTAATTTTAATTGCTAAGTGGAATTTGTCACAAAATGTCTGGAGTTAGAAGAGACCTCTGGAGATAGAATCATAGAGTAGTTTAGGTTGGAAAAGACCTCTAAGATGATCAAGTCCAGCCATCCAAATCCACCACTAAACCCTGCCCCTAAGTTCCTCACAGGATTGTCTCGAGATGGCTTTTGAATATCTTCGAAGAAGTACACTCCACAGCCTCTCTGAGCAGCCTGTTCCAGTGCTCAGTCATCCTCCAGTAAAGCAATTTTTCCTAATTTTCAGATGGAACTTCCTGTATTTGAGTTTGTGCCTGTTGCCCCTTGTCCTATCACTTGGCACCACTGAAAAGGATCTGACTGTATCTTCCAACACCTGCCTTTAAGATACTTTTTTTTAAACAAAAAGTTATACTATATTGCATTTCATACTTAATAGAAAATTATGTAATACTGTGTGTTACACAACAGAGTCACTTATCTTAGACATTGAGTTCTGTGGCAATAATTTGCAAATAGTTTGTTAAATTCCTCCATTGGAAGAAAGAGCAAATCAAGAATGCCTTGCGGGTAACATTACACTATATTGATGGGACGTAGGAATGCTATGTGACTTGAGAATATTCCTGTGTCTAACACCTTCTAGTAGTCTTCGGGTTTCAACAGCAAACCTAACTGCTGTTAAGAGTCACTGTCAAAAAGTTGTTAGGTTACACACTTTGGTTTGCTTGTATAGCTATGGCATGTTGGTCTCATATTTGAGAATTCCAGTCTTTTTCAGATGTTGTATATATGGAGAATATTTGCTTCTGTAGCATATTTTCAGAATTTGTATTTCTTTGAGCTAAATTCTCAAATGCTCCTATTTTGTATGGAAGCAGAAAAAATGCATCCAAATCATAGGCTTACATAGGAAACATTATTTTGTAGAAAACCATAGTACTCAAACAGGGGACCTGACTGATTTATACACGTATCTGAAGAGAATGGAGCCAGGCTCTTCTTGGTGATGCCAAGCAATGGGACAAGAGGCAATGGGATGCACAAGAACACAAGCAAGAGCTTCTCTACTGGGCATTGGAACAGATTGCCCAGAGAGGTTGTGGAGTCTCCCTTGCTGGAATTTCTCAAGAACTATCTGGATGCAACCTGTGCCATGTACTCTTGGATGACCCCTGTCTGAGTAGGGAGGTTGGACCACATGATGCACTGTGGTCCCTCACAATGGTTAAGGAAACTTCTCTGTCCAACAATCCAGGAGCCACGGTGTCAGTCACTAACACTAAGCCCATTTGCAGCTACACATCCCACACTCACACAGACAGATCAGGTTTCCTTACCTCAACCCTAGGTTTCCTTCTTCCCTTAGGCTCACACATCCCGATCTTTAACTTAATCATGGCATAATAAGAGAATAACAGCTTGAGCTGGGTACCTCTGAAGAGGGAACAAGAACAAAGGAATTTTACATTCTCAAAGCCAAAAGCCTTTTATACCCTCACAGTGTAAACACAGGAAGGTCCAAGTGTCATGAGTCATCAGCTCCTGCCATGTCACAGTGTCCCCTCACCTGTTGGGGCCACAGGTCCCTGGGCCCCTTGTTCTGCAAAGAGTTGACAGTTCAGGGCCTCTTGCCTGGGGCTCTTGCCAGAGCTCAACCCAAAACTCCACCTGCAGCTCCCACTGCAGCTGCACTCTGACCTACCTGCACTGAATGTATTCCTCAACACAACCTTACCCATTCTGTGATTCTATAATGAAAAACCCAGCCCATCGAGAGTCCAGTGTTCCCTAGATTCAGCAACGCCTATATAGATTCTGACTACAGTAGTTTTATTTCTCTATATTTCCTGTCCCAGATATGTCCATAGCACTGAGGATCATTTAATTAATGGATGTGGTTAGTCTTTGAGGCATCTTCATTTTCTGTGCATTTTATGTGGTGCAAGTAGCACAGATTGATTCTTGCCAGCAGGTTCAGTAATTTACACAACAGAGCCCTGGTGCTGTAGACCTTTTCTCCTCAGTTGTTTGTCAGCTGAGCAATTCATGTGTGTGCTCCACAATCTGCTTCAAGTAAAAGTAACTATTTTGTTAAGCTTGGTGAGCTTCAAGAAGACACTAATGAGCAACTGGTCACAGTGACATTTTGAATAGCAAATGTCCTGCATTTTAAACTGGATTTTAATGTTTATTAGGAAATTGCAGATGATTTTGTCCCTCTTTATCAGATTTACAGATGTAGCCTTACATAGAAGAAATACTACAGCCTGTGCTACCTGCAAACAGTAGTTTAATTTATATTCTTTAATAGTTGCAGAAAGTAAAAAATGATCTTGAAATGGTGCTGTCAACAGTTCGATCAAAGAATAAACAACTGGAAGAAGAGATGAAAAGGTAATACAATAATTTGAACTTTGGAATACTGCAAGCTTTTTTCTTTTTTTGACTGCCCAGGGAAACTATTTATCTGTTGTGCCATTTCCTACTTTTCATGTTTCAAAGAGAACAGCAGTGGTATGAGGAACAGAAACACATGCTAGATGCTCTTAATAAAATTGAAGAAGAGGCAAATACCCAAGTTGAACAGCTTTCCACAGAAAGGTATTTCTACATTTTTGAGTTATAAATTGAAGAATTTAAATATCAAGAGGAGCAAATGAGCAAGCAAACTCTTAAAATTTATTACTTGTTTTGTTTAATAGATAAAATAATTGATCAGTAATCCATATCTGAAACATGTCATAATGCTACTACATCCTGTGATTAAAGATGCTGAATTTCTAACAATAGATAATAAGGGGTTTTTTTACTTATGAAGGACTTTTTAGTTACTTGATTTGATCCCTTGTTCTATTGCTATGTTTTTACTGTTAGTTTGAAAAATAGGGAATTCAATGAACTGCAAAATAAAATACTGAAATTGATGATCTATAAGCAAGAACTCTTGAGTGCTTTGGGTGAATTCCTGGATGAACATTTTCCCCATCCAGAGAAAGGTGAAAATACTAAAAAAAAGGTAAGACTTTTCTTTACCTATTAAATTTGAAATGTTCAAATTATATTTAGTTAGATGCAATATCTGTTTAAAGTCACTAGCATTGAACCTGCGGTTATATTTTGAAATAAGCATAGTTTTTACAGCTGATCCTCTAGGTTTAATTTATATTTTTCAGGTTGTTTTATATTTTTTAAGATTGTTTCCAGCTGGACATTTTCTTTTCTTAATGCATATATCCTTTACCCAGTGAGATGTATAGCAGTATATTGTATTTCTTACTGAACTGCAAACTATGCCAAATTTGGAAATGGCGTGGGGTTCAGTCCAAATTGACTCTTTTTTTTTTTTTACTTGACTGGGCAAGTAGATTCCTATTTTCCTTGGCAAAGCATATTTTAATTGTCTAACAATGTTTTTGGAACACTAAGGAAAAGTGTTTATAATTACAGAGCAATTTGGAATGTTAACCATCAGATTTTGTTGGGGCAAACTGGGTCAAAAATTATCTTAAAATTTCAGGAAAAACAGCCAGCCAGGGCGTATTTTGCATAATGAAGTCAAAGTGTGCAGTAAAAAGAAAATTATTACCATTACTGTTTGATAGATATAAAAAAGCTATGAAAAAAGACAGGTTTTGATTTTGATTTCAGGACACTTAACATTATAGAAGTAGAAGTTATTTCTTTAATCCAGTGGTTATTTCAGGTAACCACATAATACAATTTCTTTTATAGTATCATTGTGCTCCATTTTAGAAAAAAAATAATTTTTTTTACTACTGTTTCTCCTGTGTTTTTTCTTCTAGTATCTCAGTACTCTGGTTAGAAACTGTCTCATAGCTTCCAGTCTAAATTTATCCATGTCTAACACAGATCCACTAGTATTCTTACAACAGAATTTTCCTTAGAATAGCTCTGTTTCTTTCTTGTGTTTATTCCACCTGATATATTTATGGCAGCAATCTCATATCATCTCTTTCTTTCGTTTTGCTAATTGAACTAGGAACACCTTTATGTTCTTCTGTGAGATAGTATTTTTCAATTCCCTAGCTTATCCTAGTAATACCGATTGTCTTTGTTTGTTTTCACTTGGATTCATCTCTTTTGCAACCTGCTAAGAAACAATATTGTAAATAAAACTACTAGCTCACACCCATCACCAAAGCAACAAATGACACCCTTGTCTTTTTCTGTCTGTAATTTGCAGCTAATGAATCCTGATCTTTTAATTAAAAAAAAAATCTTTGTTTTGCACATAAGCACATATTTTGCACATGAAAATACCAAGTGGAGATATCAAGACATGATGTTCATTGTCAAAGTATTATTCAAATATCTTATTTTGTTGAATCTTAGTTTTTCTGCCTTCCTTTCCTGCTGTTAGTAAATATGACAGATTTTGCTTTCAGTCTCTCCATTTTAGAAACAATCTCATGTGGGACAGTGTCAAATGCTTTGCACAACTCCAGGCAGATGACATCAGTTGTTCTTCCTTTTCCACAAATACTCTAACTCTGTTGTAGAAGGCCACTAAATTTCTTGGGTGCAAATGGTCTATAATGAAGCCATGTTGGCTGTCACCAATCACATTATGTAAACAAAAAACCTACTTTGATTAATTTCAACACAAGGTTTTATCTTTCCATAGCTTAAATTTTATTTATGCATTTCCTGAACTCTTAAACACAGTCTGTTTTCTGATTAGTCTTTTTCTTTCTTTTCACTCTTTCTTTCACTCTTTTGAATTCATAGCTTTTCTATATCTTTTGACTCACTTGGATCACTTGCCTTAACTACAGGTACCTGATAATCTGCGCCTAAGTCATTGACTGTGAAGGCAGGACAGCCAGCCATTTTTGCCTACATTTATTGAGCATCAGAAATACAAATTGTAATCATTGGCAATGAAATTTGCTGCTATGTTGATTGAGAACACATTATTCACTTCTATTATCAGCTAGGTTCAACAGTCTAGCAGCACCAAACTCTTAACTCTGCACTTCAGTAATTTTGCTGCACTTTGTAGAAGCATCTTGCATTCACAGTGGTTCTGTGGGAGGGCAAGTGTGCAGGGTTGACGTCTGTAGGACATGTCTACAGCATAGTTTGAACTGCTCCAAGCCTCGCTGGTCTGGTTCCACCCTTCTGTCACCTGGCGACATGCATGTGGGCTTGGGAGTGGGAGTGAAGATTGGATCACAGCAGATCAGGTTGGCTTCCATTGCCATGGTCCAACACCTTTAATACAGGTAGTGACTGCAGTAACAATTATCTTGCATTTTAGATCTAGGATAAAAATTTACTTTTTTTTTCCAAGATAATAATACGAGAAATCAGAGGCTGAGGAATATTCTTTATGCAAATCTATCTGATTGAAAAGGTGAAGAAGGTGCCTTTCAGGCTAAATAATGAAATGCTGACAATCCTGCTTAATGACTTCATAAGCATTAAGTGATTAGTGGTACAATTATATTAGTAGTAATTTTGACCGGGGAAATATATCAGCAGAGGGTGTGAAGTACCTTCACGAGCTAAGGAACTTTTTGCAGATAGGTAATTTAGATTCTATTTCCTCAGTTGAGTATCAAGATAAAGGCACATAGATGTAATTGAGCCATAGTCCAGGATTTGCAGAGTTTCCATGGAGCAGGCTCTCCCTGGAAACTGAAACTTCTGACTCTCTGCAGGTGAGAGTAATACAAACTGTGAGTGGAAAAAAGGATCCAGAACTTGTCTCTCACATATTCTACTTTCTTACTTGTATTCTTCCTCTGTTCCAGAAGTGGATTTCATATAAGGTGCTGTACACCTGTTAATATCTTAGGACTTAAATTGGTATATTCAACAATAATGCTGAGAAAGCAAGTGGAGTATTATCTCCTTTATTTTGTTGAAACTGATGTGCATGGAGAAAAAAAATAAAACTGGAAAATTAAAGAATCAGGTTTACCATGCAACAGTACAAGCAGATCCACTGACATTGCTGCCAAAGGAGTCTCTATAGACAAATGGCTTGATTTGCTTGCTACAAAGGAAAACAAGTCATCTTGTAGTGATACTTTATCATTGCCTTTTTTTTTCAACCAAAATTTTTGATTATTCTATTCCTTAACCTTGATAAGATAATTATTTTACTTGAATTCAAAGCAAGTAAATATTCACTGTCAAATCGTGAAAGAGTATTAAGGCACTATGGAATGAAGTCTTGAGTTGTGTCAAATTTGTATTATAAATATTTATTTCAGGCTCATGAAAAACATTTTTTCGTCTAACAAATCTTGTTTATAGAAAGTTCTGTACTGCATTATAAATGTGATGCACTTGGTTTTATTTATATATAATTATGATCACTTTAGATTAATCTCTCTTGATGATTCAAAAAATGTTACATTTGAAGTGTAGGATTTTGAACTGGTAGATTTAAATGCTACCTTGTATTTCTGTTGGGACTAAATCTAAGTAAAAGTTTCATCTATTGTCTATTATGCAATCAAATAATTGTATAATTATTTTACTTTGTCAATTAACATTTTTCCTGAGTAGTTCAGGGTTTTGTTAATTTGGCTGGGGAATGGTTATCTTTCCAGAACTCTTCTGCAGAGTCAGCTGTAGAACTGATAACATTGGGAGAAATTTTAGAGGTAAGCTGCTTTTACTGTTTAGAGGTTTGAGGAATTTTTAAGTATTCAGATGTAAGGATGATGATGATCATCACCATAAAGTGTATCTTATTAATATAAATAACAGTATGTGGCATTTAGTTAAGATAGTTAATCTTGAATGATTAAGAATGATGTGTCTACAAGAAGACTGCAGGGAAACCTCACTAAGAGGGGGCTTAAAAAAAACAGAATGCAAATTTTTGCATGAAATTAAAAAGAGAGAGACTTAGTTTAGCTGTCAAGAAGAAATTCTTTACTGTGAGGGTAGTGAGGCTTTGGAACAGGTTGCCCAGAGAAGTTGTGGATGTGCCATCCCTGGCAGTGTTCAAAGCCAGGCTGGATGGGGCTTCGAGCAATGTCATCTAGTGGAAGGTGTCCCTGCCCATGGCAGGGGGCTTGGAATGAAATGATCTTTAAGGTACATTCCAACCCAAACCATTCTATGAATCTAGGTCAGTTTTCTGTTTTAATTCTTACCGAAGTAAACCCCAAATTTTCACAAGAGATGTGGCAATAATGTCCAGTTTAGGCTGGAGAACGGCTGTTTCTTGATTTTACAGTGTTTAGTTCAAAGAAGTTTATGTGCCTTAGTGGCTCATGTTGGGAGAGACAAATACTGTGTTTAACAAACAAATCGGTCCATTTCATGCTCTCTTTTATACTGTTTCAAGAAAAATATTTCTGAAATATATATTAACAGAAGGACTGATTAATATGTAGCCTCAGAAGGACCAATAGTCTTGTGCATTAACTGGATTATTAATTTATACAAGGAAATCAGTTAATCTGATTCATGCATTTCTCATTGATTTTGTAAGTATACAGTCATTGCTTAGTGTGAATTTTTAACTACAGTGCAATTTATGAATGTGAATTGCAAAGCATAATTTTCCTTCTTGTCTTAAATGTACCATTTGAAGTGAAAATTTTTGTTTTTCCTCCTCAGACAGTTCTAGACCTCTATCTGTAAGATGACCCTGGAGAAAATTTTTTTTTCTTCAGGCAAAATGTGATGTATAAAAATTTTCTGGTATTAAGAAGCTATTATCTAATCACTATGACATTGTACTATAGTTTAAAGCCCAGGCCTTGGGCTTACATCATCAAAATCATTTTACATAGTTTAAATATCTCAGCATACCTGTTAATGCCAAATTAGCCAGAGCTTGAAAACAGATCAGAATTTAGACAGCCCACAGCTCTTACGGAACAAGAATTTTGAAATTCTTCTAATGCTTTAAAATGCTTGCCTGTCATATTTTTCTGATATTGTTAATCTCCTGAAAATGTGAACATATTCAAGTAATGTTTGACTTCCTTTTGGAAGGACACACTCATTGAAAAATTCAGACTCATTTTTGAATTTCAACATCCTGACCTAAAATGTCAATATCACTTATGTTTATATTCTGGAAGGTTTTTCTTTGTTAAGTCATGTCATTCTAGCTTCAAGTCCCTGTTAAATCTGAAAAATGTTTTCTGAGATACAGATAAAGTTACAGCCAAAAAAGCTATTTTGGAGTATCAGATGTCAGAAAACACTAAATAAAAATTTGTCTAGAATAATGCATTTGGAGTAAATTCTCATATCTGGAAGTACACAAGTTATTAACTGGAACAATTTTTCTGCAGAATGTTTTGAAAAAAAAAGCAGTTGTTTAGTTGGGTCTTTTATTAGTGGCAGTGGGTGCAAAAATATATAATCTGGTAGTAAGGATTTTGAATTTGTCCTTAGCACTAAGGGGCAAACAATAATTTGTACTTACTGAAATTGAGATAGTATAACATTTAAAAGCTCTGAGTTAGAAAGTTGAAATATCTAGGATAAATAGAAAGAGCACCATGGGATGGGTAAGATTATTCAATCTGAATCAATCATGAATTCAATCATGAATATGATCTCCATAAACTAAAAAAGAATGACAAAACTGATTTTGTGTTTTACTCCATTAAGTAATTCTGTATTTAGATACGGCATTTAATCTACATTTATTCTGGAAGAGGATTCTGGTTCTAATTTTTACATCAAAAAAGATACTATGAAGTTAATTGAAAGTCCTTTGCTCTGCTTGTACTTTGAATAGGTCTCGTATATCTTCTGAAGTCTTTTATTTCTAATATTCCCTGCATCACAGTAGTTTGTATAGATTTGGTTAAAGGAGATAAAAATCTAGCTGTTTTGTTAATTTCCTAAATCTTACCATTTTGGTCTTCCAGAGTCTGATAAACAAATTAATTACCACACCACATGACCCTTACGTAAAAATCAATGAGTCATTTTGGCCACCATATATTGAGCTGCTGCTGCGATTTGGAATGGCCCTGAGACACCCAGAAGATCCTCAGAGAATGCGCCTCCAAGCTTTTCACAAGTAGTGTGACCTACACATGCACTTGAAAACAAAACAACACCAGGAATCTTAAATCAGGGCTAGGACATACTTAAGTTTCATACTAAGCCTTCTTAGTATTAACCATCAGTTCTTGTCGGATGATTTTTTATTAAAGTAGATACTTACAAGCTTGAAATGTGAAAAAAAGGAAAAAAAAAATTGATGTTAACTGCTTACAGTTGGTCTTCAGTGTTATGTGAAGATCTGCATTCTGTAAGATACCAATTCATGTAATGGACAAAGATATTTAAAAGTCCTTTTTACTTTAAAAGTCATATTTTATACATTACTTTTATGGTTTAGATTTCTTATATTGCCTGAAGTCGTCTCACTTTCCTTTTAGTATTTTCTTGCACTGTGTAGAGGCAAAATTCAGAATAACACCACTCCTCCTGTACATGGCCTTGCAAACATTTGGAACTAAAAGACAGGTATCCTCTCAAGAATGTGTTATGACTTTTTGTTTCTTGGAGCCTTGACAAACAATTTTATTGGCTCCAAGATAAACATTTAGGAAAGCTGACACATCTTTCTGTGCAAAGTGCAGCAGATGTTGAGTCTGCACCTTTCACTGCGTGCTTCCTAAATGGCTCATTTTGTATCTGTAGTGACTAAAACATCGGAAATAAAGTTTGTCTTTTATTAACCAGATTGTAGCTTATTGAGAGAGGAACTTTGGTAATTTTTCAATTGATTGAAAAATAAGGAGTTGTATACTATCATAGAATGTTTTTGTATGTTGGGTTTTAGAACGGTGTTTATGTGATGTGATGTGATGACTTGTAAAGATAGGATGTAAGAACACATGGGAGAGGTAAGGGGGACCAATCTAATATAAGTTCAGTATAATTGCTCCTTTTAGACCAATTAAATAGTAAGCAAAAAAAATCATTAATCTTGTCTAGTTTTGAGTGAATGCTGTTAATTTTACCCTCACCACTGGTGACTAAGCAAGACTATAGACTCTGGTGTGTGCTGTTGTGCATGAACATTGCCTTCTTTTTGGTTCATATTGCTCATGTTACTACTCTCCTGTTGTGGTTTAATCTCTGTTATTCACATATGAGCTCTAGAGACTGACTAATTTATACACATTTGCCTTACAGTATTTTTAATTAAGAATTCAAATAACTACATTTTTGGCTTTGATTTATAGGATTGTCTCTTTAGGCATTTTTCTTCTTCATTTCTGTTTAAATGCTTTGTATTCTGCTATCCTTTCACCTTATACTGCCCAAATACTTCATTGACACTGGATGACTGCTTCTGTTGTGACATTGATAAGTAGAAGAAAAAATGTTAAACACTCAGTAGTCTCTTGTGTTTAAAAAGAAGAAAAATACCAACCCATACCACCTGCCTCCCAAAACCAAACCCAAACCAAAGCACTGAGCAGCTAGGATAGTCTATAAACAAGTGCTCTAAAAAATATACAATATTCATTATTTTTCATACCAAAATCAAACCTCATCCAAGTAAAACACCAGAACAGATTTAAATTAAAGTACCTCACATAAAGGTTTACATCATTAAATTATGAAACCCACTGCCATAAAAATGTTGTAAGATGACATATGAACTTGCAAAAAAAGCTTATAGAATTCAGATTTGTGAGTGGTTATTAAAGAAAACTGGCAGTCAGCAGGTTCAGAAATCTCTATCCTGCTAATTGTTGGACACTGAGGAGATACACATAGATATTCCCTGAGATGCTCCTGCAGCTCCACAGTATCTTCTGCATGCTCTGAAACCTTTTTGCTTAGGCCCTGGATATGCTCAAAACCCAGAGGTTCAGTGTAGAGCTTTTTCCTCAGGGTTGAATGAATCAGTACAGTAGAAGAAAAGCTGTAGAAAGAGATAATCTATTTTCTCTCATGGCCTAAAATGAATTGCCAGTTTTTAAGAGAAGCTGGTTTAGTCTGAAACAGAGCTAGCCAAAAGCTGTAGCTCCTAAAAAACCCTGACAAGTAAATTTAAGCAAATCAAGGGAGTGATGAAGAACAGATCTTCCTTATGAAAAAAGCCAGGAGTAAGCTCTTTCATAAATACTTTCAGTACTCAAGAAGGTTGAGGACTATGTTGAAAAGTAGGGTAATTCCTCCAGTTTTTCTCTCCGTGCAGGTGTTAAGCATGTCTTAATTCTCTTTGGAATTAACACCTCTAATAAATGCTAATATTGGGACTCTGTGCATTCTATGAAATAAGGATTTGTTTAGCTTACTGTCAGTTTTTAACTCTACAAAGGTAGGTAATATTAAAAAAAAAGCCAGGATGTTAAACGAACATTGAGAGCTTCCAAGCCTAAATAAGATGACAAACTGATCTGTGAGCTGGCAGTGTCGCCTTGTGGCCAAGAAGGCTAATGGTATCCCAGATGCAATAGGAAGAACAGTGCCAGCAGGTTGAAAAAGGTCATCGTGCCAGTCTGCCTGTGCCTTTGCTTCTTTCCCTTTAGTTGACCAGCAGTTGCCTACTCAGCTATACCTGTCTGAAGAGAATCAGGCTTCTTGGTAAAACTAAATCTGTGTATTATAACCCATGTAGATCAAGACAGATGTCATGATAACAACCTGCAAAAGGACAGATGTCTTTGGTTTCAGTCATTGCTTAGTAAGGAAGTATTGTACTTGGCTAGTATTGTACTTGGCTAGGTCTATTTGATAAGGCCCGTATCTCTGGAATATTGGCACTGCTTAAAACCTCTCACAGCTCTGCCTCCGCACCAGATAAGCAGGCAGCTTCTCTGTCTAACACATGCCATATTCTCCCAGTATGGAACTGGTGGTTTTAGTATAGATAAGAATAAGATGTCAGTCACAACTGTGTCACAAGCCAGGGCATAATTCACAAATGAGCAGTCAGCTGCTGAATCAGAGGCCAAACCTTGGGGACTAGTGTTTTCTGCTGTGACTCTTTGTCTTAGGTTGAAAA
>VXBQ01001792.1:1051297-1180667 GCA_013400175.1 Phainopepla nitens | reverse complement strand
AGGGAGCTGGGTTTGTTTAGTCTTAAGGGGGCTCAGGGGGGATCTCATCACCCTCTACAACTATCAGAGAGGAGGATCTTCTAGTGAAATGAGCCTGGTCTTTTCTGTTGTGCAGTGAGAGGACCAGAGAAAATAGCTTTGAGATAGGAGATTCAGATTAGATATTAGAAAAAAATTTTCCCTGTTAATGTGGTCAGACTTTGGAATAGGCTGCCCAGGGAGGTGGCGTCACCATCCCTGGAAGTGTTTTAGATGCATCTGGATCTGGCTCTGGGTGATGGTTTAGTGGTTTAGGGGTTACAGTGGTAGTGCTGGTTGATGGTTGGACTTGATGATCTTTAAATGTCTTTTTCAACCTTGATAGTTCTATGATTCTATGAAATACTGTCAAGTTATGAACATTTTGTGCTCAATATATTGCGCTCATTTTGATGTTTCTGTTGTGCTATTGCTTTCATTGCTCATATAAGAAATAATATTCAGTAGGATGATTTGTACATTTGCAGCTAAGTTAAACAGCATTGCCCCCCAGTCTGGATTTAGCAAAGTATTGTACTAAGTTGTAAATGCAAGCAATTGCATGATAAACATTTATTGAGAAGCTAAGTCTTTTTATGCATTCTTTCCATCCTTCTATGTTGCCAAGGTGACCATACAGAGATAAACCTGTTTAAAATATAAATAACCATATCCCTGAATATTTCAAATTCAGAATGTCTACTGAGTACATTAGAACTGTCAGACTTACACAAGTAATCGTATCTGAAAGATCCTGCAGCTTCTAGTTACATTTCCTTTAAGGTTATATCCTCACAAAAAGCAATCCACTGAATTATATTTTTTCTCCCATAACTTGCAGTGCAGGAGTATTCTGCTGTAGGAAACAAATTGTTCCAAAAAAGTAAATCCAAGGTAAGACTCAGAATTACTGTGATGTCATACTATGATGACAGCCTCTGACAACCAGTCTTTAGCAGATAACCTTCGGTGTACAATTTTTACAGAAGTTCACCTGACTGTCAGCAACTAAACTGCCATCAAGCACTGACTTAGGTTTTCTTTCAAACACTTTTCCCTTTCTTTAGATTTCAGCTTTATGGAAACAAAATACTCCCCAAAAAGACATAATTGAAACATGTAGCTCCAAGGAGATTTCACAGCTGAAAGTTTCAAGGTCACTCTATTTGTTTTTCATATGCTGTACTATAAATGCTTTTAAGTTAAAAGATTAGATTTCAGAGGTTAGTAGCTGAGAGAGAATATGTGCAGCTTCCAGAAAAGGAGCAGCACTCTGGCACAAGAGCTCTACAAACTTTTCCTAAAAATGGCAGAAGACTCCTAAAAATATCTCAAAAACATAAAAAACTCAGTTAAAAATCCCTACAGAAGAATCAATACTTTTCTTGTTTTTCAGATGCAGAAAAGTCCAAAAATCACACAGTAGTGACATGCATTCATATCTTTATGGTCTTTTAAAAATGTGACTCCTTAACATAGATCGGCCTGTAACGCAGGCAAGATAACACTGTCTGTTTCTCGGATTAATTTTTTTGGTGATTTCTGGGCTATTAAGTACTGCTCCTGAGACATGGGCAGATCAATCAAGTTCTCACAAAGCTATCATGTGAATTCAGGAAGCTAACTTATGCTTATATTTTAAGACCTGTGTGGCATGTCTTCTCAATGGTAGCTATGGCATTTACCTGGGCAGCAGAAGAATAAAGTTGTAGAGTCTTTCTCAGACATACATTATCCTTTTCCTGCATGTGGGAACAAAGTCTGATCCAGAAGGTTTCGTGCAGGCTGCAGCTCAGCTGCTCCCTTCCATTCTTTTCTTCATCTTTGCTGTGCTGGACTGAATTCCACACATCTGCCAAAAGTTACCATAACTATTGTGCCACGTAAAGGAGACTGCAGTGTCTGTCAGAGGAGCTGAAGTCTTCCTCACTTCTCAGGAAAGAGGAACACAGAATTTACCATGTGGCACCATGGTGGCAGTCAACTCATGAGGATTTGTATAGGCATGGTCCTCATTCACACTGTCCTCATTCTTTGGGAGTATCTTTCTCCCAACAGAAAGTGTTGGATCTTTCCACTTATGAGTGTAGAAAGGGGATCCTGCATTTTTTTCCCTTATGAGTTCTTATGTTGTGCCACTATTTTAAAGAAGTCAGCTCAAAATTAAATAAAAACTTGTTTTGGTAAAGATTTTCTTTCATACCTCTAAGACAACAGAGAAAAAACTCCACCATAAACTTTTGAAGGGCAAGATGAAAAAACACATTCAGAAGTGGAGATCAGGCACAGAGTAATATGAAGCAGGACTAGAGAGAGACTAAGAGACACAAGTTAGAAAGTGCAACCAGGAAGAAGGAAATACTCAGAAACGTAGCTACAGGTATCAAAGGCAACAAGAGGAATGTGTCAATGGTGGGATGACTTACTGAGCAAATAGAGAAACGTGCATTAGTCACACTCACAGCCTAGTTCTCAGGTGGTGACATCTTTAAATGCCATTTAACTGTTCTTAGCTAGAAAGAAATTTAATGCTTCTAATGTACTCTAGCAACTAAAAAGTATACAGAGAAAATGCGTATGCAACATATTTTCCCCTCAAAATTAAGATTATGAACTACTTGACAACATTTTGACAAACAGGTACCGGCCTGTACACTGAAAAAATGGCAATATGTACTCTTCAAAGCAACAAAACTTTTGTGTCTCTCTGCCTGAAAGAGGTCTGCTCTGAGGAATGATGGAGGGGAGGGCAAACAGGCTGGGACAGAATAGCCAGCTACAGCACATCAGATACTTTATAGCAGGAATTCAAGCAGAGAGGCTGTTGAAATAGTATTCAGTGAATGGCAGTGATTGAAATACTATTCTTATCGTAGACTCGAGGTCTGATTCAGATAGGGCATAAGCAGGTGCAGCTTCATTGAAGTCAATAGTGCAGCACCCACTGGGCCTGAATTTAGCTCACAGTAGGACTTGCTGTGAAGTGTATTACACTAATGATAGCTATGGCAACACACTGTTTTCTGCATGACCTAGATGCATTTGCCCCACATAGATGTTTTCACACCAAGACAGTGTTGTTTCTGAGTTTCTTACCAGGAAGAAGATGAAATTGAGAGATGAATTTCTAAGCCCTGGATTCTGCCATTCTGTGGGTTTTAACCCATTTGTTGAAGGATTATACAGTGCTCCCCTTCATAGTTAGTAAGCCTTTTGCAAAAAGGCTTTTTAAAGCCAGATCAATATCAATAGCTTCCCAAAGTTAACTGTAATTTTCTAGTCAACTATTCAATCATTTTAGTTCACGATACAAAATATTTAAAGACAGTATTTTTTTTACTAACTCCTCCCCAGAGATACCAATAATCAAATTACACATTTCTTTCTCAGTAGAAGATATCCAGGGAATTATGTGTTTCACACTTGGGAAAAGAAAGATTTCCCAAGATAAATAGATAGAAAGGCATTTTGTTGGTAATTTTTGATTTCAAAGTAGAAATAGATTTGCCATCCAAAGTCTAAAGTGCAAACTTTTTTATCTGATTTTTAGTAGTTTACCAGTGTATAAGGGTCTAAAAACTTATTCTTCTTTACAAAGTCTTATCAAGCACTACTTCCTCTTTGGGAGAGAACTCAATCAAAAGGTTGTGGTTTCCCCTGCAAGTCATGCAAGACTTCACAGTTTATTTTTGTGGGTTTTTTTTAATTCTTTTTTTTCTTCATTTTAAGCTACGCGATAAATTTATGTGATACATGTTGACTTCTTTCCTGTAAACCTGGGTCTCTCCGACTTACACAAAGCATATTGCTCTGCTCTGCTTTTGTGTTTTCTTCCAATTGACAAGATAAGGAAAAATAGGTAAGTTTTAAACAATGCTTGTTTGTTTCCTAAAGTTGCAGTGTATTTACTGAGTATATCAGGTTTTTCAGAACAGTCCACCCTTCTTTTTGTTCCACCATGTTAAACTATTACACTATGAATTAACTTTATGAAAATATTCCATAATATGCAGTGCCACAAAAAAAAGGTGCAGAATAATTTTTGTTTCAAATTTATTAAGCACTCATTTGATTAAAACTGAAGCAGACTATTGCTAGGTTACCAAACAGTTGTATCCATCAGAATTCTTTACCTCACTTGCTCAAATTTAAGTTATGGAATAGGTTGTTAGTCTTGGATTTACTGGATCCTCTCTAATCTGTGTATACTTTTAAATCCTTTACAAAATGGCGTCCTCAGCACAGATCATGATTTTACAGAAGGAATCTAGATCAAAAATCAGTGACGGTGCTGAACGGAAATATGATCCTCACCGGTGCCACATGAGATGCATGATTCTTAGAATGATAGAATGATAGAATTGTTAAAATTGGCAAAGACCTCTAAGACCATTGAGAACAGCTGCTAACCCAGCACCATCGTGTTCACCACTAAACCAAGTACCATATCCATATGTCTTTTGAACACTTCCAGGGATGATGATTGCACCATGTCCCTGCGCAGCCTATTCCAACGCCTGACAACACTTTGGATGAATAAATTTTGTCTAAGAGCCAATATAAACTTCCCCATGTGTAATCTGAGGCCATTTCATCTTGTCAACCTCCTTCACGAAGTTGTAAAGAGAGATAAGATCTCCCCTGAGCCTCCTTTTCCCCAGGCTAATACCCTCAGCTCCCTCAGCTGCTCCTCAACAAACTTGTGCTCCAGACCCTTCACAGCTCCATTGCCCTTCTGTGAACTGCAGCATCTCAAAGCCCATCCTGAACTGAGGGGCCCAAAACTGAGCACAAGATTCAAGGTGTGACCTCACCAGTGCCAAGTACAGATGGACAATCACTGCTCTGGTCCTGCTAGGCACACCCTTTCTGGTACAGACCAGGATGCCATTGGCCTTCTTGGTCACCTGGATCATGTTCAGCCACCATGGGGAAACCTAATATTGCAGGGAAGATCAACCAGAAAAGCTGATACAAATGGTTATACTCATAGCTGGGGCACGGCTGGAACAACTTGGTACAGAACAGTAAGTTATTTAACTATTTTCGCAAATAAAAAAAATTTGCTTACATATGTTTTAAATAATTTGGATTTGATCTGTAATACAATTAATGCCTGTGCATCAAACCTACTACATTACACAGTATTCAAAGATAAAAATCATGTCTTTTAACTGATTGAACAAAATGTTTTAAATGAAAATAAAAGGAAATAACACTGAAATGTAACAGGGACGAAATCAACAGAAACATTCCTTTCACAAAATAATTAATTTTTACTTCTTTTTATTAAAGAGGAGAGACGTTTTATAAATTCTTATTAGTTAAAACCAGTATTTTTTAAAATAAAATTTATTTTTCCTTCCAAAGTGTGAGACTCCTCCTGGACCAGCAGAAATCAATCACCAGAGATTTCATGCAGAATTTAGGGTTCCTAACTATAACCTGCCCTTTTTTAGGAATGGAAGGTGGAAACTGGGGCTTATCATGAGTTTTGGTCTTTTATTCAAAATTGTTGACCTACTGTGAGAAATCAGACATTTGCATTTATTTAGAATACTTGAAACATTTTTAAAAGTTTTAGATTCATCTGAGTTTATGAAGCTCAAAATGTTCTGCTGTTCTGGCAGTTTTGTGTTTGAATCTGGAATGCCATCTTGCATCTGTAAGCTGATCTTGCATCCTTTTGTGTTACACTGATTTTTGTTCTTAAAAGCAAGAAAGATTTTCAGATCTGCTTGATTTAAATCCCAAAGAATTTAGTTCACTGATTCTTTTATGGTCACTTGGAAAAAATGCATGCTTAAAGGGACTAAAATCCAATATTCTATTCAAAGACTTTGATTTTGCAAAATTTTGTGGCCCTGTTATATTTATGGAACAATCACAAAACACTTCACATATGCTAATATACATTGAGATTGGGATATTCCAATGCCCGTTGCTGTAAAACTGGAGACTTATCAGGATGTGAAACACTAAAGACTACACAGAAAGCTGTAGCAGAATGGGAGAATATCAAGTTACAAAACTATGGATAAGCAACTGGATGTTCCAGGGCAAGATATCTCCTGATGACTAGGATTCATCATGAACGAGGAATGAAATAAAGACAAAGAATATTTATTTATGGTGCTGTAATTAAAATTGCCGGTTGCTGCAGTATGAAAAGCTTCCTGGGGTAAAATGACTACATGATGTGGTTTAGGAATCATACTGTGCAATTTAGTGCCCCCTGCCCCAAGACTCCAAAACCACATGCTGCTGACTTGCTTCTCCTCCCCTGATGGTGATTGAAGAGGATAAATGGGGACACAAAAGGCAGAAAAGGGGTTAAAAAAGGGGACACATCACAGGCTGAGATAAGAACAAGTTACTGGGAAAAAGTAATGAGATACGAAAACAAAGAGTAACAGCAACAATATAAATAACAAAAGTGTACAAAAGAGAGGGCATGAAGCTCAACCCAATCACACGCTAACCGCTCCCTCTGGTCAGGATCAGCAGTACTTCACTACTCTGCCACTCTTGCTCCACTGGAAAGAGACACTCTTCTTTTCTGAAGCAAGAGTCCCTGTCCCCTGCCCCACTGCAATGACATGAAATGGTTCTAAATAACATTATTGTCCTGGCTGCACCACATGGCCCCAGGCTCCGCTCCCTCATGGCTCTCCTGTAAAAATTACGACTTGGCCAAACCAGGACACTACACTTAAAAAAAAACCCCAAAAAACCAAAACAAAGCCAGCTGTAATGAAACACTCCTTGCCAAGGAGTTCCTTGAGTAGTTGAATTTCTTCATATTGTTGACAGTAGTAAGAATAAAACCACACGCCTCTAAGAGTGTACTGGTTTTTTCCCTTCTGGTTTATTTGACTTTCATTGAATGGGTTTTCTTTTCCATCTCTCCAAGTCAGGGAAAATGATTAAGAAAGAGAGAGAGAGTTCTCTAATGAGTCTACATATAATGCAAAATTTATATGGCTTCACGTGCAGCTGGGCACAGCATGACATGGTGCACAAATAAGAAAGGAAATTTTCCATGTTTTTTTGGAGGTGAGAATTCTAGTCACTACCGGCCATCATGACCTACTCGTTCATTTTAGGAAGAAGTGGATACTTTCCCTGGGAGAAGCTTAAGCATCAGATTTGCTCCTTGGAGCATTAATAAAGGGGCTAAGTTAGCTTCATCTCATTATTTTACTATGAGTATTGACTTTGGCCTAGAGTCATGTATAGATAAAATGGTGCAAGGGCTTGTCCTAAGTGATTACTCAGAATTACAAATCATTTCACATGTAACTGAATACTGCAGCCTAGCTGGCACTCTGCCCCTTTCTTTTCCCACCTGCATCTTTCCAGCATCCTACTCTCCACTCTTTCCTGCCCCAAAAAGAGAATGAATCTAGGTTTGGTTAAATAGATAATTAATCTTACTCACTGAAAGTGGACTTTTAATTCACCAGCAGAAGGAGGACATACATGCCTATCTCACAGCATGATACCAACAAAGATATAAGAAAAATATTTTATGGTATCCTGGTTAGCAGGTAAACAACAGCGAGTGTGTAACTGTGTATGTGCCCTTCATCTAACAAAGTAATTAGACAGGACTGGGGTTTTTTTTTTGGTGTTAGCAATTGCCTGATAATTTCTGAATATATATAAGTTATCCTCTAAATGTGCGTGTTTTAAAAAGGGATGAACAAAAAGTAAGAAAGATAAATTTTAGTTGCTCTGGGATTCTAAAAGCCCATTATTTTTAAGAGTACAGAGAGGATCAATAAAATAAAGAGACACATAAAAGCTCAGGATACTCTTGGTACATCCAAATAAAATAAAATAAAATAGAAAGAGCAATGTTCGTCTTACAGAGTACAAGACAGGAGATGAAAAGAGAGTTTTTTTAGGGATATACTAGGTTTCTGGAGTACATCTTCTGTGGTATATTACAGCGATTTTCCCCTGAGCAAGATCCTAGCATTTTTCTAAAGTTTGTTTCATATCTAGACTTTGCATGAAGGAAGAAGAATTTTGAAACAGTTACTTTGCACAGGAACCTGTGATCAAGGATAAGATTTAATATAGATTCCTGCTTAGTCAGGTATCGAGTTCCCATAAGGTCACAAAGCAGATTTTTCTCCCAGTTTTGTACAGGTCTAAACAGAATAAAAATTCTTTCTGTGAGCCACATGTTATATATGATATATAATGCAACCAAATGCCTGAATCTGCCTGCTCAGAGAGGAAAGTCAGAGTTCAGTAATTAAAAAATAAACAAAACCCAACCAAAACACACCTAATAATTTTTACCTACTATGGTAATAT
This sequence comes from Phainopepla nitens, assembly GCA_013400175.1. Taxonomy (NCBI): domain Eukaryota; kingdom Metazoa; phylum Chordata; class Aves; order Passeriformes; family Bombycillidae; genus Phainopepla; species Phainopepla nitens. The sequence continues at coordinate 1,172,321 of VXBQ01001792.1, read as the reverse complement.
TCTTTATGGTGCTATTTTTGGTCATGATTACTATTTCTACAATAAAAACAGATTAAAAACCAGAAAGTGCATAAGATTTGAGCCATGCAGGCCTTACTAACTTTAGAATTACAATACTGATATCTCAACGGAATATTTTACACTCAGCTTTGCAAAAGACTAACAAAACAGTCCAACAAGACATCAAAAACTTAATGCAAATGAAACTTTGACCTCACAAATTAGAGCCTAAAACTGTAAATGATGAGCATTAACAATATAAAATGCATTTATAATTGCAATGTATTTTGCTAAGGTGTATGCATTTTTTTTTTTAATTGAAGGATCATATTGTTTTTACCTGTTCAGTTACATTTCGTACTTGAATGTTTGGGTTCTTTTAATGGATTTAGCTCTCTACAGTGGAAATAATTTATTTTCTAATTTCAATATGAAGGGTGCTACTGAAATTAAACCTTTTCAATGATTGGGAAAATAGCCTCATAGAGTTAACTTGAAATTTAGCATTTTGTTTAAAACATCTAGATTTATGCAGCTCAGACCTGTGTTTAACCTGTTAGGGGGATCAGCTCTGTTGCTTGCACCATGTCTCAGTGTGTAAGTCTCAGAAAAATTATGCCTCCTGAAAGAATTGGCTAACCTTGCCTTTTTGGCAGTCTGAAGAGCTTTCTTGACAGAATGCTACACGGACTATATCTAGTCATTATAACCATTATAACTAGCTGAGGGTCTATTATACAGCAATACTCCACCTGTCAAATAATATTTTAACTAACTATTAAGTGTGTGTGTTTTTTGGTGGTGATGATGTTCAAATCTGTTTCCATTTCTTCAGCTATATTTAGAGGATTACTGTTCGTAATTTTCAGTATAAGGAAAAAATAATCTCTTCACCTAAATAAAAAAAGAAAGGAAAAGGTCAGGATAAGTCTGAACACCTTACTGCTGAGAAGAGTGTCTTTACAGAGTCACATGATGCAAATGGTCTGGACAAATATCTGCTTTTTCAGTAAATAATTCACATGACAAGTCAAGTATGCTAGCTGGTCATGATGTGGTCATTTTGATGAATTTAATAAACTAGGAAGCTCTTCCTACAAATATTTGGAGTGAATCAAAAACATGAACTCCATTAAACTTGTAAATATTGCTGTGTGTACAATTTAATTTGTTGGAATTTAATTTATTACTGGAATGTACTTTTATAGATAAACCCAACAATGTGAATATATTTTGAAAGCATACACTCTAAATATACACTGACATGACAATGACAGGATCTGTTTAGGCCAGGACACCTATCTCATATTATTTCTACCCAATTGCTTCAACTATTCCTTCAGAATGAAGATGGTCTCTCCTATGGAACCATATAACTTATCATCAGTAAGAAACAACTCAAACAACTGAGCACTTGCTACTTGTGGAAGATTATATAAAGGACTTTATGTTCTTACCTGTAAAAGTGGTAAAAAGCAATAAAAAGAACCTTCTAGTCATTCCATTGGTTATTTATAACTATAAATGAAAATGATTAAAGGAAAACCTGTTTCTTACAATTTAATCACATATAGGCATTGTTTATAATATTTTGTACCCTAATGTTTTAGAATAAAAGAGATTTGTTTCCCCACATTTCAGTGATGCTAAGAAAATTAGGAAGTGACAAAAATTTCAGGGAAAATGAGCATACATTTCACAGAAAAACATATTTTAAATGTACTGACTTCCAAGATCACCTACATATGTATTGTAGACAATGTCCAAATGAAATTTTTTTGTTCATCCTGCGTATGAGTGTTGCATCACTTTATTTACATATGCTTTTCTTAGAACTGTCCTTGAATTAGGACAAAAGGTAATGGCTCAGCCATCCTGAATCTAGTCCTGCTTATTTCTACATGTTTGTTTTGTTTCATAAATGGAGAAAACGAATGACAAGTTCATGGGTGGAAAAGAAGCAGTAAAGAGCACATAAGCATTGTTCTAGCAGAGACTTCATTATCACTGCAAATAGCAGGGGGAGAAAAAGGGCTTCAGCAGTCTTGTTTAAAATCTATATCATATTTCCATGCAAGTGTTTTTCCTTATTGTTCTGTGACTAGAAAATGAAAAAGCAAGACAATGTGAGTATAGTTAATTCCATCCCTGAAAGTCAGTTATTGACTCCATGGTTGGATTTCACTGAATCCAACGAAAAGAAAAAGAGAGTGTGAACAAAATAGGTATGTTACTTACTTTTAGTTTTGATAACCTCTCACATACAAATAAAAGTCTTCTCTGTATCTGTTGTCAAAATTAAAATAATGGATATTTTCTACTTTCTCCCTCGCTCTTTCAGACATCCTGTGAAACTACAATAGGGTGCTGAAGTTGTGTCTATCTGGGTGACTTCTTTGAAAATGAAGATGGATAGAGTTTTTCCATTTTAATTATTAAGACCAGCTGCTTTCTGAAAGAGAGTGGGTTAGATTTTTGCAGGTCTTCCAAGCTAATGTATCATCAGCGTTTTAGTGATTGATTAAATAACTCACTGGTTTAAGTTTCTACACACAAGACATCTCATGCAAATGAGAGAAGTCCTCTATCCATCTATATACATTTACAGATATATATGCATGTCTTATAGGAAAGATACTAGTTTTTTTATCCTCTTCTGACAGCAGTTTTTTTGAAGCTCTAAAAATTCATAACTTTTTTTTGCATTTATTTATCATATTTCCTAAATTGTCACCACCTACCTTCTTTCCCTGAAATATACTTTTTGTGATCAAAATTGTGTTGACACCACTAAAATTGATTTTGCTGAATGATCTGTACTAATTTTTTTCATACCCACTTTTTTTTTGTCAGCCACTTTTGCAAAAGCCATGCTTTGCTTGGAGTTAAAGCTCTGTTTAACTACCAGAAAAGTCTGCTAGAAGAACAAATTAGCTGACCCTTTTCTAGAAAGAGCCCCTCTGCATCTTGATAGACTTCTACCTATCTATGGCTCTCTTGCAGTGAGATGATATCTAGCTGAATCTGAAATTTCTATGTCGCAGTTCAGAAATCAGACTGAGAATGGTACTTTAAATTGCTGTTTTCTACTAAGCTATACTAGCCTGTAAGTTTTTGTTGTTCCTCCTAATATGCTGATAGTAGTTCTGTTCTCTGTTTCAAAAACTTAATAAGTTTTAACAGGTTGTATTATAACTCCATTATTGAAAATGTGCAATGATTCTTAGGAAGGGATGGTTCATTCCTGTTACAGATAGCCAGTGTGCTTGTGTCATAAATGGCCATTTTATAGATGGATAATGTACTATAGTCATAATTCTTTATTGCTGATAGTTATTGCACTAGATCATGACCCTTGGATATTGAGAGTCAGTTTTTAATATCACAGCCATTTACAGAGGTTAATGGACTAGGTTTTGCAGCTTTTGACCTTTTGATGGTGAGGGTTAGGAGGTTGCATTTGTGCACTAAACTGCCAGAAAATATCTGTTTATTTATCTTAGCTATAATAGACATGGTTAGTGCTTATAATCAAGAAGCTAAGAACAATGTGACTTGCATGAATTGGAACTATTTGTGCTGCATCTTCTAAGATACACTTAGTATGAGATTTTCAATTCTTATTAATTAGAAAATCAATGTCTATTAACATTAAATCTTTACTATGTTTCATCTACATAAATAAAGTTGAAATTGAATTATGGTAGCTAGAAAATATTTGATAATTGTGGCTTTCAATACAGAATGTTTTAAGGATCATGATCAGGTTTATGATTAGGTTACCTGTAGATGGCTTGCTCAAGTGTTACGTGTACTGCTTTGAAAGAGTCAAACCAGGCTATACACAAGGGTAAGCTTTCTGGTTGAAGTATATGAACTCTTCTGTTTCAGAAAGCCTTTTTCTTATGCCTGCAATATGTGGCAGCCATTTTAATGCTTCTACAGCAATGAAACAAGCATCAGGTTTGTAGTATCAAGAATAGCATGGACTACGAAAGGAGAGAATGAAAATTTAGCCCTTTTCCTTTTAGAAGTTCAAGTTAACTTTGTCAGTTACTTATAAAATAAAACTTGTGGGTAAAAGGAAGAAAAAACCCTCAGAAACAAAGGCAAAAGAATACATTAATTATCCTGGTTCAAAGTTTCAACAGTATAACTAATATTAAATATGGGGAATATTAAAGGACCCTGATTGTCTAAAATGTTTATTCAGATGGGGATGTTTAAAAAACAGATAGAAAAATGGGGTGGAACAATGACAGAAAGAAGTGGGGACAATGAATCTTAGAAGTACAGTGACTTGTCTAAGTTTGAGCCAAGACCTGATGCACTGATCTAAGGTTTCTAAATCCTAGTCAAATTTCTATAATTTCTGTAAAATTAATTTTCAGAACTAGAGACTTAGAGATTTCATTCATTTCTTCTAGTCAGCAAAAATTCACAGATTCTGATTTTTTTAACATTATTTTTACCACTATTTCTTTTGAAAAAATATTTTGAGTACCAAGTAATTCAGATAGGCTCATAGAAAATTTCTCCAGTTCTAGCCTGAGAGAATTTGTAAAGCTCTTCAACCACAATGGCTTTTTTTGCTCTTATTTATCCTTACAGATTTTATCCTCCCTTCCCCCTCTTCTTTACTCCCTCTTCTTTGCTACCATAACAGTGTGGGTGGGAGTGCTGCATTTTGTTTGCTCTGTGATGCTGAATGATTCCAATATAATCAAACTACTCTTTTATAGTGTTGCTTTATACCATGCAGCCCAGGGTGCTAACAAAATAATAAAATTAGCAGCTCAGATAATGATGAGCAAGGCAGGTCAAATAAATAATCTTTTAGGCCTGGAATTGAAACTGGAATGGTATTAGAGTTGCAAACAGCCAGAGGCTGTGCTGACATATGAGAAAGCGCTTAACCGAGCCCCAAGCATAGATATGTGGGGAGTGTTTTGGAGATCTGATCATGGATGATACTGAGTGCTTCCTGCAGGCCACGAGAAAGACAAAGTAAATGGAACACAGCCACAGTAGCGGTACTGACAAGTTCTCAGCATCTGAAAGAATTGGACTCTAATGCCCAACCTGAATTTTTATTTGTAATCAGTATTGTGTTTTCAGGTACCTAGGGGCAAGGGTATTTCTACTCTACCTCATCTGTAGTTGATTATCTCATTTTACCTTCAGCTTGACTCCATTTACAATGAAGAAAAAATAGTATCAGTTAACCAAACATTGCTGATGTGATGAACTACTTGCACTGATTTATTTAAAAGGGTGTTTTGGGAGGTAAAAGCCAACAGCGCTTTTGTAGTCTGAAATCATGTAAATTTCCTCTTTTTCAATCAGGTAGCTTGCAAATTTCACTACACAAGAGGAAGTGTTTTTATATTATGCAAGTCTAGCCCAAATCTATCAAGAAGTTGCCCTCTAAAAGTGTGGGGGGACTCTTTAAGATTTACACCAGTTAGAAACAAGTGCCTTTTGCTTATAAAATGGGTGATGGTCAGATCGATTAACTACAGTATATAGTACTTAAAGTGATGAAGAAAGACATTGGATGGTCAAATGATTAATGTCAAGCTATCCATTTTGATGTTCGAAATCCTAATTGTGTTTAGCTCTGACCTCCACCCTCATTGCTACCAACATAATTACAGCATCTCATTTAAATGAGATGGATCAAAGAAAAGGAGAGGAACATGTTGTCTCTAGCTTATCTTCAGAAGATTCTTTTATATCTACACATAGAAAATGGCTAAATTCACCATTTTTTTAGCTGTCTGAAATATGCTCTTAGAAGATAATAGCACTTCATTGCTTAAAGTCACACATTAGTATTTCTTTCTTTTTCTCTCCTTCTCTCCCTTGTTCGTTGCCTACTCTTTTGTTTGCACAATGTTCTTTTATCCCGAACAATATAACATTTTAGTTCTTGTAATAAATGCCTTCATGTGAGGCAGTTCAGCTAAGAGAATGTTATTAGACTGTGCTCTCAGGCAGTGCACCTTCACACGATCAATACGAATCTGAGCTTCTGTTCATTCCCTCTTTGCTTAAATTCCCTGCAAATGTGCAAGGGAAGCAGCAGAGGGTGTCATCAATCATGGGCTACTCTGACATGTGCTGAAACCTGACCAATGCTGAGATGTTTTAATAAGGCATCCATTAAAACCCTCAAATAAATTGCAATTTGAAAACAGAGTGTAATATAGCCAAGTTTTCCTCATCCATCTTGTGGCATGTCATGTAATGTAATTGCACTGTTAATTTATCCGAGAACTTTCTCTGTACATGGTTTCATTGGCATTGCTTAATTTCCCTGCAGACTCTTGTGTGTTCCTGGAGGTGAGTGTACATGCATGTGTTGTGCATATATGTGTCTCTTTCCACTTTAGGGGGTGATAATGGTTCTGTTTAGCACAGCATTAGCCAGAGAAACAATCAAGGATTTGAAATGTTTGACATTTTGTCAATGGCTCCTGAGCTTTCTGATATTTCCTAACCAGTTCTTGCCTGGAGCAGGCCCCCCTTTTCTTGCCTCCCCAGCTTGCCATTGGTTTATGCCCCTCAAGAGTGGGATCACTCAGAGCGCCTGTGGATCCCATCAATAAATATTGACGAAAGGGTTGAGGGACCATTTAAGATCACAAAGCAATGACAGTCAAAACAACACAATGCTGATTTCTGCTCCTGTGCTTAGGAGTAATGCATGAAGTTTTGGCAAGGGCAAGGAAAGTGAGAAGTAGTATATCAATAGGACAGAATGGAAAAAAGCTTGTGTAAAACAATGTCCAAAAATTAAAATTATGTCCAAAAGGAGAAATTTAAATTTCTCTCTTTTACACATAAGTTCTGTGAGGGAAGATGCAGGCAGAAACTCATATAGATTTCTTTGTCTGCCATGCACAAGTCTAAAAGCTATTCCTCATTTATGGCCGCATCAGCAGTTTCTTTGCTTTTATTTATTCTTCTGCGTTTTTCATAATCCTTTACCTCTCCTTGCTGTGAAAAAACTCAGATTCACAGATGTAGAGCAAAATATTGCTGCTATGCACAAGCATTCTAAATCTGGTCTTCCATTCTAACTTTAATATAAATTAAGGTTTTGTTTGCTTGGATCAAACAATTTCCTTTCTGGAGTCAATAATTGCCATATTAAAAAAACCAAACAAACCAAGCCCCAAAAACAAACCCAGATTTTTTTTCACTACAATGAAATTAAATCTAATGGTAATAAAAAGTTTTTTAAACTACAGAAATCAGAAAAAATTACATTTGATTTCTACAGTTTGATACTCTCTGGCACAATTCACCCAATTTCTAAAGAGCTGCTCCTAAATATATTTTTTCACTTCTGTGTTTTCAGTTACACTGCAGACATGTATAGGGACTCATTCTGCATTGGGAAAGGTTCAAAAGCCTGGATTTCTGAGTCACTGAGCACCCCAGTTTCTGAATGCCAGAGAAGCTACAGGGATCAGTACTGATGATAATAACATCTCAAATGTGCTGTACAAGGTTACTAAGCACGTAATGGATATTCCAGCCATTGTAGTGTCAGCATGTTAAATCTTTATGGAAGTAATTTTAAATCATTTGGAAAAAAAAACCCCGAAGTTTTAACTTTTCAGGCACCTGATTCCATTTTATATTTAAGAGTTCAGGCATCAGTGCTGTGCATTTAAAAATGGACATGAGGCAATATTGCTGCAACCCCTCACAAATGCTTCTTTCCGTGCTGATGTTCAAAGAACTGAAAAAAATATGTGTCACTAAGGCCCAGAGAATCAATTAATATTGTTTTCAGCCGCAATGTCTCCGACAGACAGCATTCATAAAAGTGTGAATATACCTGCAGAAAAATATGTCTGCCTAATTTTTTACCATTTTTTTCAAAAAATTGTTGTAATTTCAAATTAGGTGAACATGTAGTTTCCAGGAGATTCTATTTTGTTAATTTTCTCCTTTATAGGGCAGATTTTTAATTCTTTGTTCATGTTTAATCAACCTTAAGATCAACACTGCAATTATATGAAGGAGTTGGTGAGATACTCGATCAATTCTACAGTAATCATTCCTGAAATGCTTGTTTTGATATAAAAATGATGGCATTGTAATCATCCTGAGTAATCATTACTTCACTTATGTACTGTTTCTATGTTTAATATTCCTAAAATTGCAAATATTACAGATGAGAAAAATTAACAGAGACCTATTAGTAGTGATTTGTTTAGATGTGTAGGTATAAACCGTCATTTTTATATATACATAGAATTAATGAAATATTAATGCACTGAGAACACTGAATTCAGTTCTGTCAGTCTACTTTAAGGAGAAGAAATGAATATGAGTCTTAAAATGATATAAAAAACCCATAAAATAGAAATGTGCTTGTTAAATAAAATTAAACAGAGTTTATGTGTCTGTTTCACGGGCACTGGGCATGATTCCACATTCCCTAAGGATACTATACATCACTTTGCTAGTGTAAAGGGAGCATAAATCATATTTACAGTTACTTCATGGCTGCTTTATACTGCCAGAGTCATGTAAAACAGTGCAAGTGTAAATGAAGTTTGAAATAAAAGGAAATGCAAAAAAATTCTGTAAGCACAGGTAAAACACAAAAGACACACTCATGTATTTCTGGTACTTGGAACTACAGCCATTATGGAAATCAATGGGGTGATTATTTAGTTTCTTTCTTAGGAAACACAGGAACATTTAAAGAAAAAGGGCTTGACTCTTGAGTCCGCTGTGGCCTGCCCCATTTAACCCTGTGATGTTTTTAAAGGAACTTATTTGTTTTACTTTTTGATTTCTTTCTTTCTTTGAGCTCTTTCTTGAACTAATGTATAATTCTTGCATCTATTACTGCCTTCAGCGATGTGTTCCATAATTCAGCTACCCTTTGTGTAATTAAATTCTGTTGGAATTGCTTATAGGCTTGTACTGCTTGTAAGCTTTCCATCCGGGATCTCTTGTTTCTGAGTTACTAAAATTGTACCAAGTATACCAGGAATAATGTGTTTTGACTACTGAAATACCTGTCTGAATTCAGACTGAATCTCAGTTAAGCAGGCGAGAAAAATCTCTGTAAAATCACCTTTGAATTTTGGTCCTTAGGATTTTCTAATATTGGAATGTGACAGCTGAAATCTATGGAGATAAAATATGTAACACTATAAACACTCCATAAAAAATAGAATTTTAGTTCTGGTCTGACAACATTTCCCATATTTTCTAAATAATTTCTCAGTCCAAATTTGAATATGCCACAATGTTTAAAATTCCCATTTGTGCTATTTATAATATGCATTTTTATATGCTTTCCCAATGCCCAGATAGTTATGTGTCTCTTAAAGGAACAGGCTTCTTCTCTCTTCTCCTCCCCCCTTCACTTTGAAAAAACACTCAGGAAAATATGCCAGTAAACCAACATGACCACATGCAGTGATATTTTCAAGAAAACCTCAGGAGAAAAGCATTTCTATTTCATAGCATAAATCTGAGCTCTTGGCGAGCCTTCCATTTGCAAGTCGCCTGCACAACTCTCATGCTAATTCTCCACCAAACCTCCAGTTTTATGAAAGCTATATTTTATCTGTTTGGTTCTTTGCAATCACATGAGAGTTGAAAAAGGAATATTAGCACCACTCACATTTTATAGTGGGAGTCACAGTACTTGGCTGACCCCTTTTTCAGGTCCTATTGAATTTCCTATACAAAGGAAATGAAAATATTTTATATTTGATACAGCAGCATATAACAAGAGGTTTAGTTATTACAAATAGAGCTGCAATTTTCTGCCTTTTGTTTCAGTTGTCTGATCCGAAATTTCAAAGCACAATGTTTGTTGGGGTTTTTTTAATGTTGAGTCTTCAGACACAAGGAACAAGGAACACTGTCGTATGCAATTTACTCTGAGCAGGTAACATGGAAAGCCCTGTGTTCACCTTTTCTTATTTGACTGCAAACCTATGTTAAAATATATTTGAGATACCTTTTCAGCATGGTCTCATTACTGTAGAGCTCTTCACAAATAGGTAAAATGATTAGTGTTAAATTATCCTACTCCCTTCACCCACCTGCTTTTTTCCACCTATTCTGAGAGAAATTTTAGCATTGGAGTAATTTTGTCCCCTGAATCATCTCTTCAAATCTGTTAATCTGTATTTCTCTCCAAGTTACTAAAAAACCTGTAAAAAACAGAATTAAATTCTACTTTGTGTGGCAAGGTAGCAAAGCATAATTCCTCATAAGGAATTTAATACTGATGCAACAAAGTCACTGTTATGATAAAATTTAGATTGCTTGAAACCTCTGACTGTGAAATAAAAAAAAACAAAAATGCAAAATTTTAATTCGGGGAATTAAGCCGTTAGATTCAATGGGTCAGGATTACACTCAGAATACTTGAAAAGCCAAATATTTTGCAAGCCTCAAATAGATAGTAGGCTATGTGTGCAGATAGGGCTCTTGCACACTGAGTGAAAGAATCCATATTTGGGACAAAAAGATACTACAAATTTTTATCTCATGTCCTTGCATGCAAAATGAGTCCAGACAATTCCAATGGGAAATGGCTAGGTTCTTGGCTCAGTTATTATATTAGTGATAAGTGAAGTTAAGAATTTAGAACAGGTTAAATGCCAAATAAAATGCTCAAGAGGACATTGCAGGCAAAATCTTAAAGTCTAGCTGAACAAAACCTCACTTCTGGCAGATGCTATGAGCACTTGTAATAAAAATAGAGGAAATAGAAGTCACATATCTTCAAGGATAAATATGAGATTATTATAACAGAGAAAAAAACAAGTTCATGGCAGGAAAATTTAAAACATTACAAAATAAAACTAAGAGAAAAAGTAGGCTGTGGGTCGTGTCTGGTTTGTTGGTTGCTTTGTTTGTTTGTTTTGGTGGGTTTTTTTGTTGTTTGTTTCTTCTTCCTTAAAGGAAAAAGCAGTAGTATGACCAACAGCTTACATGCAGAGTTTTCAGTTCAACATTATTTGCAATCCCAGAATTTGGATTTTCTTGCAAAATTTAATGTCTTTCCGTGGTGTTTTACTTATAAGCAAACAAATTTTTCCAGTTTTATGGTTACAGGAAAACCTAAATTATCCCTGGATTTTTATTAGCTTCTTCTTGGTTCTTTGAGCAGTCACTGGCCTGCTCTTCAATCCCACTGTGCTTGCTGTCAGCATGGATGCATCCCTAGTTTAACATCACTAGTTTAATGGGGGGAGCCCTGCAGCCATGGCTATTGACTGTGAGACCCCACACCACAGCACTGGTGCTGCCTGAGTGTTTGGTTCAAACATTTTGTTCCTCACAATTAATTGGATCCTTTCCCTACACGATTATCCAGTCTTCATCTGCACACTTAGTCCCATGTTGCTGAGCTGCAAATACTACCTGCTGATTTGTTGAGTTCTGTATTGTTCCTTTGACTTGCAAGATGCTGAAAACACAGTGGTGAAAATGAGAGAAATCCAGGTCATGTGAGCAGTGCAAAAAACTAAGACTGAGATTTGTATTAGGATATACTCAAACATTGATAACTCTTAGGGATGCCTTTTGTAATAGACCATAATGAAAGCTTGGAACTAAAAATCAGTGGTTTGGGGGGATTGTGCTGTGTAGCTTTGTTTCAGACCTATTTGAAAGAACTATTAAAGCATTTTTTTTTAACAGTGTTTTGAGGGGGTTTCTCTGTTTCTAATAGTAAGCCACTGTCACTAGGAAGAAACAGATCTTTTTGGTAGTCAACACAATTCCTAATGAGTTCATAAATTTGCAGCATACTGAACCATGATTTTTTTCAGAATTATCTTTTATTGCTAGAAAATCTTACTAAATTTCTTTCTCAGTATTTTGAAGGGAAAAAAACATAAATTACATAGATATTGAATAAGAACTTACCATTCTAACAAAACACCACACTTCACCTTTCTGCCCCTAATTTCATGGGCAAACAAAAGCAATCCGCTGTTGAAGATATTGAAGCTCATGAACTGAACTGGGGAAACTGCTCCCCACTGTACAAGTTATTTAAGGGCAAGAAGTGAGACAAAGATAATCTGAGCTGGAAAAAAAAATTGAGAAGGGAGAAAAAACATAGAAATTTTATGAAGAATGATGAAGGTAAATATTTCCTGGGAATATTTTTTTAATAACTTATTGGAGGTAATAAAGTAGTGGAATAGTCTCTTCAGCTCCTTCTCTTGTTTGGGCTAACTAAACAGTGTATGCAGAACTGTCATCTATTCATTTTCACTGGCAGCAGTTATAACAACATGTCCATCACAGCTGGATTGTTTTTATTTGCTATTCACAGGCAGTTCTGCAGGAGAGAGTTTACAGTCAGGGCCTGATCTATGGCATACAAGCTGGACCAAATGGGTGATAAACTAAATGTGAATCCATGTAAGCAAAGTAATATATTTTTCCATACACTGTATCTTCTCTGACAGCACTGGCTTCTATTGTAAGACAAACAGATACAGATTAGTAGGAAAGACAACCTGCTCCACTCTTAAGGAGATTTTGCTTTCCCTCAGCATTTACTTCATATGAAAATAAAGGCAATTCAGAATGTGACTACATGGACAGCACACAGGGACTTAAGCCTATTGGAGCAAGAATAAAGCTGAATTTCGAGCCAGATTATTTTGTATGTAGCAAATACAAATTCCAATGTTACGTGGTGATTGCTGTCACCTACCATTTCCTTACACCTTTCAATAAAGACGCCATCTGCTGTATCTGCTCAAGATCCTCAAGAAGCTGAGTGCAGCTGTCTGACCAGGGAATATCTGAACTCTCAATTGCCTTGTGCTGCCTTCTTGGTCAACAACATTCAGTATTTTTGCTGATGTATGAGACTGAAAATTGCTTATTCTCAAAGACTTTAATCAGAAGGCACATCTTGGCCTTCAGTTGTAATTTCTTGTCTAAAACAATGTCACTTATATGACACACAGTAATTTCTGGATCAAATCTAACATTTCTTTTGAAATCTTTCAGGAAGGTATTCAACCTTGACATAAAAGCTACACAGCATCATGTGCATCACTGAGAATCCACCTCAGGAAAGCATTCACTGTATGGGAGATTTATTTTACCTTCAATAGCTCAGTATCTGTTGATACAATCCTGCATAATCTTAGTTCTTTATAAAATTGTCACTGTATTTTTTCTATACAAAAAATCAGCTACTTTAAATTTTTAAATCCATTAAAGATCAGAGAAACATTTTAGTTCACATAAGTGAGTGGAAAAAAAATAAGGTAGCTATCTGCTAAATACCAGTATAATCTTCGAATTGTGATCCTTCAAAATAGAATGTAGACACTCCATTCAAGATAAGTTAATATCTCTGATGGTATCAGGTTTACAGAGGATATGGATGCAAATCAGAGACATGTTAAAGAAAAGAGCGATCACTTGTCCGAAGGATTTCTGCTTTGGTTTTAGACCTTCTATCAAGGAAATAAAATTACACCTTAACGGATACAACAAAATTTGTGAAGTATACAGTTTTAATCCAAGGGGTTTTTTGTGGGTGTTTTTGTTAAAATGTTTGAAAAAAAGACTGTGCCAAAGATTAGAAATTGTTTTCTAATGAAAAATACTTGATTCAAAACTTTAAAATAGTTAGCAGCAGCAAGAAGGAAACCTTTAGGGTCCTAGTAAGTGTTTGGTAAATATTAGGTGCTAAAGTAAGAGTAATTTTGAGTTCATGTGGATGTAGTGTTACTGTATATAGGCTTATAAATATTTTGGTGGTTATGTTTCTCTCAATTTTTCAAAAAAATGCCCATGATCAATTTAAAAAAACAAAACAAAACAAAACCCACATTTTTTTTAGGATATAGAACTTTCAAAGTAAAATCAGAAATGTATTTGAAGACTTGTGCAATTTTAAAAAAAAAGTTACTCATTTTCTTCCAGTGGGTTGCTCAGTCTCCCAGAGAAAAGAAAATAGAGTCATAAAAAAACAGTTATGTGAAAATTTAATTATTCTCTGAGAAGAATAAGAAGTTCATTTCTGTGATTTATTAAACTTTTTACATTTACAAAGGCACATTATAATTCTGGCTTCTTTTCTCTCCTTTGTCAGTCTATTTTTAAATGTAGAACAAAAGATACAGTATTTTGGTGGGAATACTTTTCAGTAGCATAGAATATCTGCATCTAATGACAGATAAGCAAACATAAGAATAAATGAAAACTTATAGTGATCAAATTATGACTCTTAAAGAAAACTCTTGATTTGTGAAGCAGTTTCTTGGTTCAATATAGTAAAAAAATTCTCTTTTTCTTTTTTTTTTCTTTTTTTTTTCCAAGCTCTTTAATTTATTTGACTCCAAGTTTCTTCCTGTTTTCTAGGCAAAATGTGACCTATTATCAATCAGGGTCAGAACTAACCACTGTGAAAAATCTAGCCTTATGTTCTGTGAAAAGGTCTTGAGGAATTCCCTCATCCAGACCATACCTGATGAGTGAGTTAAATTAAAACTTTTAAACAGAAATATGACCTGTTCCTGGGCTTATGTCTTGGAGACATTATATCTTTAGAGAATCTTTCAATGTTTTATAATATACATATTTAAGAAGAGGGCTTTCAATTTTTTTTTATTTTAACAGAAAATTATAGTCCTGAGATGTCCTAAAAGACAAGTTTCTGTCTCATAACCATTGCACTAGACAATACTTAGCTTAATGATATGCCAATATGAGACCGAGCATCTATCCAAATTCAAATATTTATTGAAACCTTTGACTTTTTTTCCCTTCTTTTTCAGTTGCATATTTTATCAGTTTAGCTATTTATATTTAAGAAATAACTTTCAGAGTTCATCAGGACTACATGAGTCCTGATTAGGGAGAAAAAGTTACATGTTTACTTTTGCATAATACACATATGAGTGGGGAAAAAAAATCAAAAAAGGATAAGAAAAGTCTTTACAGCTCTCAGTGCTAACCCAGAAATTCCATAATGGACTCACTTTGCTGAAAAGTGAGTTCATATTTGTAATAAATATAGATAATAAACCATTCATTGACGATTTCAAATTTTCATTAACTTCATAGAATTTTACTTAAGCTATTCCACATTCATTCCTATCTCAGGCACAAGTGAAACTATCAAACTTTGAGTCCTTTTAAACTTTCCTCATTGTGGGACTGTGCTTTCTAATCAGTGAGAGCTCTAGAAATATAATGATTAATTACTGATTCCTTTCTCTAACCATAGCTGTATCACTTTCTCTCACCATAGCTCCATCACATCAGCATAACATCAGCCTGCTAAGGCTAGACTGGAGGGAAGTAATCAAAACTTGAACATATAAAATGGTTCTACCAGTTTATTACTCCAGCTGACCTCTTTCCTGAAAAATAAGGACCTTTGAGAGACCATTTGGAAAGTATACTGTCAAATATAGGTAACATTTCAAGCAGAAAACCTCAACATTAAAAAATGTGAGACAGATGCCTGTGTTGGTTTAAGCAGATGCTGTTGGTGCCCATTGGAAATGTTGACGCCTTCCCTTCTGCAAAAAGAGAGGGGTTGTGATATCTCCATAAGCAGCTGAAGCCACTGTCTAAGTAGGTGCTGAAGAAAGGACAGTGAGAAATGACTATCTTCTGTATGTGGAGTGTCTTTTCCTCCTAAGCCAGCTAAATTGGTTTCTGGCACATTACACTCGTACAATGTACATACTGCAAACTACTTGGATACCCACGTGACTTGTGAGAGCAATATATATAAGAGAGCTCTTGAGCAGTATAACATAGAAGATGGTGATAACATCTGCTCTGCAAAATGACATTTAATTTTTTTTTTAATCTTATTCATGAAATAATGGAGGAGGTTATGCTTGTGATCCTGTGTGCTACAGCGCTGTAAACCAGTCTTTCCAATCTTAGCATCACAGTCCCTCAAGTAAACAAAAAGCAGCAATTCTAAAACAAATTGAGAAGCTCAGAAGAAATCTTGTGTATGAGAAACTGAATTGTTCTTAAAATATTATTATAATCATGTAGTGCTCCATTGCTAAGTGCATCTGTCTACTACATGTATTCATTAATATCAGCAGCCCTGTAAAGCATTAGATTGTTTTGTACTAAGCACTATGTAAATATGAATAAAAAAGACAACTCTTGCCCCAGAGGACTTATTTGTAAA
Source organism: Phainopepla nitens (assembly GCA_013400175.1). Taxonomy (NCBI): domain Eukaryota; kingdom Metazoa; phylum Chordata; class Aves; order Passeriformes; family Bombycillidae; genus Phainopepla; species Phainopepla nitens. The sequence continues at coordinate 1,156,126 of VXBQ01001792.1, read as the reverse complement.
GCAGCAGCAGATTGTGTACATGAAGCCCAGCAGAAGAGTTTGTGGAAGCAATTTCAGATACTTCAGATACTACTCATAAGCTGCGCCCCAATCAGCACACTAGTGTATATGAAGTTTGCTCTTAAACCCAGATGTCTTCATCTTCACATTTATGTTCACCACACATAAAACTTATTAGTTATGTTTTCTTCAAGATAATGTTTTCTTCATTTTTCAATAACAAAACTATTTTTAAGAGGTATTGAAGTTTATTTATTAGCAATCACATCCAATTTATATCTATCCTGCTTTAAAAAGAAGGTGGATATTTCTAGTGGTGTAGAAAGTGAGCCAGTAAATAATGAATAAATAAATAAATAAGACTGTCAAATATAGTTCATACAGAACAATTCCAAGGAAACTTGTGAGTTTTACAACCTTTGGGGGAATACTCATCTAAAAAATTTCCATAGAAACTGTTATATGTAAATTGGAAGTCTAACTGAATAAATCTAGATGTAAGCTAAAATAGGAAGTGATGTAATTTTGTCCAGTTTTTGCATTAAAAACTGCAAAAGAAACTCCAATTACACTGTGAAGATATACGTAAAAGTCCTGAAACTTATTGAACTAATACATCTAGACATTTTCTTCCATGCTTCTGAATTGATTCAGTTCAAGGAAATGCAGTACAGTTAGCATTCAACTTTAATTGCAATGAGGTGACAACATACTGGGTAATGAGTTGTTTATGAGTTGTAGATGTGTTTACAATGAGTTGACAATGTGTTGGATAAAGTGTTCTTCTAAAGTTGTAGATCTATTTACAGTGAGCAGTGGGGGAATGTTCATTAGTTGTCGATTTGTTTGTTTACATTGTTTTCGATTTGCAATTGCTATAAAACAAATCCCAGGCTGATGAAGGATGATTGTTTGTGTGCTTTAATGATTTACTGTAGTAGCTTGTCTGAAAAAGTACTTAACTCTGCTTCATCTGTCAGTTCTCACTGCAAAAGCTCCCAGTCACAATAGTTTTATTAGCACAGCATGGGCCATTTGTAAGAACATTACGCATCTAAAAAATATTAGTGCTTTCCTGTTCAGTCTGTTGCATTTTTGCTGGCTGAACTGAACAGATTTTTTCTGCTTTGTACAAGTTTATATCTTTTAATATGTACCAAGACATTTACTTGAAGATATACGTATACCATCTCTGGAAATACTTTCCTTGATACGTCTTAACAAAGGTCGCATGCTTAAACTTAAATTACTATGTACTTTTTCTCATGGCTGCTACCTTCTCAAAAAGCAGTTTAAAAAAAGGAATCTACCATCAGGTTGTGCTGGTTACATGACATGAAGAAAAACAAATATACATTGGAGGATACTTGCTTTTAGGTTACAGAAAATCTTTCAGCAGTTTTCAACAATTCGGCAAAATAAATATGACAATATACTTTTTTACTTCAATCAGTGTATGTCAATATTTTTTTTTCAAAATAGATCCAAAAAGGAATTTTTGATTGTTTTGTGCCCACACTAGTTTTTCCCAATTACCAGTCCTGTGGTCCAGAACAAGCATGGACCATGGGGTTTTTTCCTTCATTATTTCCCAAGAACATTGTATGGCATATACCCTGCCTTTCATCTTCTCTTGCCGTGCATCTTTTAAGTATGCATTTTTGACTAAGTTTTTGTAACTCATCCTTTCATGGGTTTCTCCAATATTCAAACACATTTTGTCTTCAAATGCTTGCCAGAAAGCTCCCAAAAGAGCTGATAAAGGAGTCTAAAAGTTGTCTGAGGTTTGGATTGCATTGCTATGCAGAAAACCTGCTTTACCCAGGCAAAGTGAAGAATTTCTGGAACTTTTGAAAACATGATCTTGAATGTCCTGAACAGTACAAAAATTACTCCAAATAATCTAGTTACTAAAATCCAGACATCTGATAAAATCTCTGAAATCTTAAACACATGAGAGAGATATGGAAAGCAAAAAGGCCAGATATATAGCATTTAGAAATGGTACATTGCTGGGTATAATGTGAATGCATTACCAGTGTCCTGACTTTTTATCTTTCTTCATCATTATGCCCTTATCATTAGTTTGTAATTAGAAATACAATTATTTGGAATTTACATACTGTAATTCTCAATAATTTTTCCCACAGAGATCATGCATAAAGAATGAAAGCTATAATTGCAGGGAGGGGTGCTGGCTCCCTGACATTCCCGCTCTTTGGGGAGTAAGATTTTGCCACTCTGGGGGAAGGAAGAAGAGGAGATTAATAGAAACACTAGCTAGACTCTTCCATAATTCTGTCCCACAAAACCAGAAGTGGTCAGACAGCTAATCTAGATTTTTTTCTGCCTGGGCTTTCCTAACATACCAATTGTGATGGTCATGCACTGAAACTGGGAGGCTGACAAGCAGGGGCAGCATGTCTCCTCAAGAATTTTCCATGAACAGCTTTCTATGGCTAAAGGCCTCAGTGATATGTCAGATTCCCTTTTTGACTTCAGCTCTCCCCAGTTGTGAGGAAGACATAATAATTAAAAAGAAAAAACAAAAAAGTTAAAAACAAAAAAGAGGAATTTTGAATACCAAGTAATTCAGATAGGCTCATAGAAAATTTCTCCAGTTCTAGCCTGAGAGAATTTGTAAAGCTCTTCAACCACAATGGCTTTTTTTACTCTTATTTATCCTTCTTACAGATTTTATCCTCCCTTCCCCCTCTTCTTTACTCCCTCTTCTTTGCTACCATAGCAGTGTGGGTGGGAGGGCTGCATTTCCCCGAGTGAAAACTTTCTTAGGCATTGCAGCAACTAGAGCTTGTCTTTTTCTGTGAAGAACCTCAGCATTAAGTGTTGTCCATGTTGAAGCAGTTTTAAGTCTGCATTTTTTCATCCCATGAACAAACACCACCTCTGTAGAATCCAGATACACTCTGTGAAGTGAAACTCCACACTATGTATATTTATTTAGAATAAACAACAATATTGAATTTTATATACTTTTCTATTAGCTTTCTGGGACAGATTAGCATTGTAAGATAGGTATATGTGCATTATATATATATCTCCTATATTAATATATTAAATATATATATACACAATATATACATAGTTATTATTCACAAGTACAATACTTAAAACTAGAATATATTCTTTTTTATACCATTAGATCACATTATACCATATTTATATTATAGTGGGACATTTTTTCATAGTATTGTTTTTTAAAAATCCCAGTTTTATATAAATAATATTTTTTTTTTTAAATGTCCCTTTATACATAATAATTTCCCTGTCATGTCTTATTTTTTCAGTTACTCATTATTTTGTTAGTGGTACTAATTCTAATTACAGGAAATGGAAAATATTACCACAAAATCAGCTGCAAAGGCTGAAAAACCTAGTTCAGGATTTTCAACATATAAGGCTAAGTTGGATGGGGTTCTGAGCAATCTGGTCTAGTGGAAGGTGTCCCTGCCCGTGGCAGAGGGGTTGGAGCTAGAAAATCTTTGAGGTTTGAAACATTCCAACCCAAGCCATTCTATCATGCTCTCTAAGATGTTACTTTTCGTATTAGGATATAAAAAAATAAAACAGGAAATAAAGCAGATTCTTATGACAGACAAGTAGAGGATAATTTTCTAGAGCATGAATGGAAGGCACTCATAGAAATCCCATTAACAAATAATCAAAGCTGTGGGTATGCATCCATTCACATTGCTTTTGAAAATATACCCCACGATGAATAATTTTAGTATGTACAGTTAGTTCACAGCTGATGCTTTATTGTCCACTGAGCCATCTTTTTCCTCACCTGGGAAATCAGCTATGCACATGTTTTTACATCAAGAAGAAAGTTAGTGTTCTTATTTACTAATATACAATGCCATAAAACTTTGAAAATAATTTTAATGATATTTGCAAATTAGTTGAGTCTAAAACTCACCTAGCAGCAAAGAATACAGAGAAGGTAATAGAGAAACTGCTGTTCATGTAATTTTCATAGCTTCTTACATATTCATGTTCCAAAAGGATTTCTTTCACAGAAGCTCATGCTCATCTAACCAGACACTTTGTAAGTAAAAATGCATGAAATTTAAACCAGCTTTTCATATGGACATTTTTTTATGGCTGAGTGTTTTAGCAACCCAGAAATGGTAGACACCTATAAATGCATAATGTGATGGATTAGATTGTAATGCAGTCTGGATGCATATGGAGGTGGTGTTTGTCCTTCAGTGCAAATTCATTTTAATGTCAAAAAGGCTTCATTGGAATTAATAGTGCATTGTCCAGGTAATAAGTAAAATGTTGCTGTAGTTTTTTCCTCTGAAAAAGAATCCAAACCTTGCTCCTAATTATAACAATTATGACAAAGGATAAAGCTACTTCTAACAAGGAAATACTAAGAAAATCAAAATATCAGGGATTTGGATAGGTTTGGATTCCTGGTTCAAACCTGGTTTTAAAATAAGAATCTTAAAGAATTTGTTAAAGAAGATTTGGTCTCTTCATGATATGTCAAGGCACATTGTAAAACCAGCAAGAGACTTACACCTTAGACTGACATGCATGAATTTAGGGCACGTCAACCTGGGGAACTTGGGAAAGTTAAAACCAAAATAGCTGAAAGGTGTGAATGTAAAGCTTGTTATGTAAAATGCTTTACTGTCCTGTGTGAATACGCTCCCTGAAATCCAAGATCATTTTGAAGCTTTTCAACAGTCAGACCACCTTGTTTCTCTGCAGGACTCAAAGGCACTTTAAACAGAGGTCTACATTCACATGCTTAGGCAACTGAGCTGAGCTTTACTGAGAGCCTTCTGGTAAGTGCATCTTAAGTCTAAACTTTACATTAGAAATTATTTTTAATAGGGGAAAAAGTCCACAATTTGGTTCACATCTGTGTGAGCTATATATACTTTTAGATTATTCATATGTTTAAAATGAGGATTCATATATTTAAAACTAAATATCATAACTACATTCCAGTGGGCCCAAGAAAGTCTTTGTGGAACCCTCAGGATAAAAGAGAAGAGTGACATCCCTTGTGACGTCTCCACCAAAAAACAGTGCACAAGCAAGTCTCCTAAATGAGTCAATATTTTTGGCACCAAACATTCTGAAAATAAAAGTTCCTGATCTTTCTCAAATTCTCAAAAATTGTTAGTAAGACATTTTAAAATATAAAAAGCCTTCTATTTTTTCAGTATTCTGGTTTTAATTTTGAAGGTTTTTTCTAAGATGGTAAAAGCCTTGTTTCAAAACAAAAAAAGAATGAATAATTTAATTTTACAAAATACTTATATTTAAATTCCTTGTGGCTAGAAGTTTAATAACAATAAACCATTAAAAAAATCCTCCACAGATATTTAGATTAGATTCTGTCAGCATATTAATTATCCATTTCTTTTTGTTTGAATCAAATTTGTCCCAGAATCTCATACATGTAACATTTGGAACAGCCAAAATTTCTATTTTTTAAGAAAGGTTCTTCTGGGATATGCTTGGATGCAGACTCTTTAGCAGGGAGAGCAAAAGCCAAGCCCACCGGCAGAGCCACACAAGGAATTCATTCACGACTCCTCTTGGGCAGGCAGGTGCTCAGCTGGCCCCAGAAGAGCAGGTACTCACCAAGGGTGATCATCACAAGCATCATCACTCCAAATGTCCCCTCCTTCCTCCTCCTTCCCCTCTCTTAATACACTGAGCATGATGCCACACACTGTGGAATATCCCCGTGGTCAGTTGGGGTCACCTGTCCCAGCTATGTTTCCTCCCAGCCTCCCATACACTCTCAGTCTCCTCCCCAGCCTGGCAGTACGAGAAGCAGAAAAGGCCTTGGCTCTGTGCAAGCCCTGCTCAGCAGTAACAAAACATCTCTACATATCAATTCTGTGTTCAGAACAAACCCAAGATACAGCCCCACACTAGCTACTGTGAAGGAAGTAACTCTATCCCAGCCAAAACCAGCAAAAACGCAGTCACAGATGGACAACAATGGTAATAAAATGGTAAAAATGCAGTATGTGCTTTCAGATTGCAAAGACTGATTGACAATGAACATTTTAAATCCTTTTTTACTAACTTTTCAACCTTAAAAAGTAAATTTCTGTAGTACTTCATTAGTTATTGAAAATCTTTTTTTTTTCCAACACAAACCTTTTCAAAAGTACAAGTTATATTCAAGCTGTCTGTCAAGTAATACTGTGAGTGCCAACAAGATATTTTCCTCTCTTTTCTAATTGGGTAACACAGCTAATTACTGTTTTCTGCAGAATCATGTTTGATTGGCAGCTTGAATGTAAACAGAAACCATAATTTCAGATGATATTGTATAAACATTTGGATAGGGATGTGCAAGCATTTCTCTTCAACTAAGAGAAATGTATGTCCCAGATAATAAAAGTTACCTGTGTATCATAGTTGTCTATCTCTGATAAAAATTCTTTTGAAATATAAGAATTTCTGCCAAATGCCCAGAATAGTTTCCAAAAAATATTTGGCAAGCTTTTGATCAAAAAAATTGGAAATGTATTATAAATTACACAGACAATATGAAAAATTAATGTCACAGTAATATAGCTTTGGATATATTTTAAAGCTCTTCTAGAATTACGTCTATAAAAGTTAAGGAAACAGAGATACAGTCCATAGAACAAAATCATAACAATAAGAAGATGTTAAAACAATGTTGAAAATATCTTCTAAAATACAATACACTAATTAATTTCAGGACTAGGATTATTGATGGAAGGGACCCGTGGCATGAATATTAACAATATGTCATAATTGTACTTCAGACCTCTCTCTCCAAGTTTCCTTCATAATACTTTTTTATCTTGAAAAAAAGAGAATTGAGTGTGTTACATAAATAGAAAGGTCAAAAGGCAAAATACTTGGAACTGGAGAAGGAGGAGGAGATTGAGTCTTGATTTTTTTTTCCTGAAAATTTAATCCAGGACATAAGAAGCAGAACAATGCAAAAATCAATCAAAGGGAGGAATATAGATCTGCCTGAAACATTTATTTAGCAAACTGATGTCTTTGCTTCCTTTATGTTTGTTTTAACTAGTGTTTTACCGTGTTAGCGTAATTGCTGTTCCTCAGATTCCCAGACATTTATTTGAATGCTTGTATTTAATTTAATGAAGTTTTTTCCAGAATGTTCAGAATTCACATTAGCTCATTGAAATTCCTGCTGGACAATTCTAACTAAGAACCTGTAAAATGCTGAGTTCTTTTTTGAGAAGAAATTTGGACGCTATCTCAATTCTGACTGTTTTATACAATTTGTTGTTTCCACCAAAAACACCCAGCAAAGGAACTTTGGAATTACTTGCAGAATCACTGTCAGGATTTTTTGTTTGTGAAACTGACCTCTCTAAGTTTCATATAAGAAGAAAAGAAGGGGAAAAAACTTATATAATTTAAATTATTTCAGGAAAATATCTTTCTCTATATAAAGTATTTCAAAAACCCCTCAAAATGAAATATAATGGCAATCTCAAAGGAAGTCTAATTCTCTTGAAATTTTCTTTTTCTAAGATATAAGCACCATCGTGAAATGCTTTCTTGAATCTAAAAAATATGGAAGTTGAAGTTTGGAGTTGTAATTGCCAACTGGAATGTTAAGCAGTAATATTTTTGTTAAAATTTCTTCATTGAAGCTAATTCTAAAGGTTCTGCCTTATTTTTATGAGACATTATTTTTCCAGGAGATTCTGTGCCTTGTACTCTGTGCCACACTGGGACAACAATGATCTAGAATATCAGGCATTGTCTCTTGAAAAACATCATTCGGGAGCAATGGCATCTGGCAGTAAATGATGCAAAACATGACTTTATGTGACAATTCAGGCATTGAATGGTGTACTACTTTGAATGACAATTGTAGCACTGAGTGTTTTCCGTTTGTGAAAATTTTGAGAAGCTGAGATACTGCAGCGTACTGTGTGATTTATCCCTTGTGCTTTCTCTCCTTTGAGCCTGGCTGAATAGTTCTATGTGAACTGAAGTCCTTGATTTATTCACAAAGTAGGGAGCTCTCACACTGAATTATTCTCCCTGACCTGTAATGCTTGCTTGCATTGTGGCAGAATTTGTACCACAAAAACCCCACAACTGTGGTTGTCTTATGTGTAAATGACCATTTGCTTTTGTAAAAAATATTCTGTATATATAAAATCATACATATATATATTATTTTGATTGCTGTACATTAAAATGGAAATTTTTTTCACAAATTAAATGTGCAGCTACATACTATTTACTTCTGAAAGCACAAACCTTGGCTTTACTGTGAATCAATACAATCTCATTACACAAATCTCTTAAAAGTTTGTGTCATGTAGTATTGTTCTTGTCTAATTATTTTGCTATGGATAGGTTCATCTCCTGATTTTGAAAATTTATGACACCATGTGGATTTAGATTTTTTTAGCTTCATGCATATGTTTATTATACTGATCTAGATGGAATTTCTGGAAATTGAATTAAAATGTGAATATATGGGAAAAAACCAAACTGATTTATTAAAGGCCAACAATTACATTGCATAATAACTCAGCTGAGCAACAGAAATTAATGTGATATGTCTGCTAAGAAGTGAATCTGCTTTCATGACTGGAGACTGATAGCTCAGCAGGAGGAGGAAGCACATGGGAACAGCTCGCTCATCACAGGCAGCAGCAGCTGGTGCACAGCCGCTAAGGAGATTGCAGAGGGGTTTCCCACCACAATGTGCAGAACAGAACCATGACCACCTAATCTGCAAAATACCTGCTAAGCATAGACTCACAGGGAGATCTCAGACCTAAAAAACTCTACCCTTATATGGAAAGGCTTTTCTCCGTAAAAATCTAAAGCATATCACAGAGTTCACAGTCCTGCCCTGCTCTGAAAAAGAGCCAAATCCCTCTTTCATTCTCAAATAAGATGTTTGTCCATTTGTCAGCAGCATGTTTGGTCAGAGATTTGGGTACTGCTATATGCCAACTAATTGTTTAATAAAATGCAGCATAGAAGAGGAAATTAAATTCTAGCTTTTCACACTATTAAATTCACTGACTTCTAGGACAACAGCTACAGGTCATCTCCTGCTATCTTTGCATAAAAGCTTCTTACTGCCTTTATTAAACATTGAAAAGAATTAAAAGATGCAAGATAAACAATGTATTAATAGTCAAAAAAAGATGTCCTATCACTAATAAAAATTTACTTGATGTGTCATTTGTATTCTAGATAAGGTTTATGTGAGGATATATCTTGCTCTCTGATACAATTGTAATTGATGTTTATATCAGCAGGAGATACATCCTCAATATGGATGTTCTATTTCCTTCCACAAACCCCTCCTTATCCATACAGGACCTCAGAATTTCTTTTTACATGCAAATATTAATACAGGTTCTACCAGAACTGACTTTCTTCACGGTACAACAAAGACCATTTGGAGGGGCTAAGTGACATCATATTACTCAGTGTAGTAAACACTAACTGCGAGGTGAGCTGACAAGCACTGATACTATAGTAAATAAAGGGGAGAAAATTTAGTGACTCTTGCAGCATATGAAAGGGGAAATTTTTAGAATGCAGAGTTAGACCTTGCTACCTGGAAAGAAGACTCAGGGATGATGAATACGTGTAAGTTTTACAACTATGGTCAGTTGGCTGTATGCTTTCAAGTCTTTTAGCTGATAAACATTAATCTTCAACAATCCTATTGTAAGTAGAAGTGGAGAAATTAAACATATATTGCTGAAACCTATCATGTTTAAAATCTACAGAACAGAAAGAAAAGGTTTACTCTCAAACAGATGTAGTTATATCCTTATATATTTGGTACTACTTCTTACTTTATCAAATGAATTGGAATTTCTTTGTGAAGGAAGATTTAGGCCATGATAAAACCAAAGAATACATTTGGAAACCATTTTTGATTTATTATCTAGCAACTCTCCTAGTTTCAGACATTCTCTTAACAAGACACTGAATAAAAGATACCAGCATTATACCACTATATCTCCCTCCACTACCAAAAAAAAATTATTTGAAGGTGTTGTGCTTTGGGAATACAAAACCTTTAATTAGAAATCATCAAGACAACCAGTGAAAACATTACTTTTATATGCATATTCTCTATTTGTAAACTGATAAGAAGTTGCTAATTAAAAAACCCCAAACCCAAACTAATATTGCAAGTCTTTTTTTTTCTACAAATGATGCTAAATCAAACATGAGTTCTGAGCACTGAACAACCCATAGACAAACAGTTAAATGAAGGTCATATAATATTGAAGGAAATAATTCAACAAGATGTTAAAGAAAATAATTTACTCCCAAACATAAGGTAAGATTGGTGTTGCTGGCTGGCTAACTTAACTATTTGAGCTGTTTCTCTAGTAAGCATATTTTTATAAGTAGCAGTCTGAAATACAATTTATTTCATTATATTTGGTCACAACTCACGTTTTCCTTTCATCATTCTATTAGGAAAATTGCTTACTGGAATAGTTGCAGAAGTTAAAGGGAAACAAAATTTTCTGTGGTCTGTTATTACCTAAAAATAATTTGGTTTAGAGCATTGTTTCATCTTGCAGACAGAAACATAATGTCCAATGATAGGTAGAAGTCGGTAAAGCCCAAACTGGAAATAAAAGGTAATTTTTGATGGTGAGGACAATTAACTATTGCAACAATTTTTCAATTGATACAGTAATCTTTTTCATCACTTGGAATCTTTAAATCAAAATGGGTGGGTTTCCAAAAGAAAATCTATTATGCCTGGGTTAGTATCTGCTATGGGAAGACTGAATGAAATCTCTGATCTTTTTTGTGCAAGTCAGACAACATTATTGAAATGGCATCTTCAAAACACATTATACTCATTTAGCCTTCTAAAATTTAAACTAATACTAACAGGTCTTTTAAAAAAAATATTTCTGTGTTCTGGTCTAAAAATGACTGTCATGTTTGTGACATTGATAGAAGCAGCATTCAAACACCATCATTTTCTTAGTTACAATCAATCAAATGCCAAACAGGGAGTGGCTTCTGCCTTCTGCTTTGTTGTTGTATCAGCCACAGGTAATTTGTAAATAACAGTGACTGGGTACGCCAAAGTTTGTCCTTGTAACAAAAAGGAGACAGCTGAAGAAAGGAGGTAGGGGAAATTCTTCACAGTCAATGCCAGTTTGGGGATCTGTCAGTGTCAAATTATCATTTCCATTTTGTCTTTTGATTGTAACTTTCGTTGTGAATTAGAGCATTTATTCTGCAGCAGCATCTTGACATATAGTGAGGGAATCATGATAGTGTGTGACAGAGCAATCAGCAGCTGAGCTGAGCCAGGACTGAGGGGCTGCTCTTTGCTAGAGCCGTGACATCCAGACTGTTAGAGCCATTAGCTGTGAAAAGCTGCAGAGGCAAGGCGGAGACAAGGATGGCAAAGTTTGGAGCTGAAATCTGGACCTCTCCTGTCCACTTTCAGCTTCTACCATGCAATCCAGATGGGAAAAGAGAAAAAACAATCTTCCCTGAGCAAGGCAGGTCATCTAGCAGCAGACGTAATAAGACAAGGCAAAGCATCACAGGGGATATGCTTGTTCTAAGTCAGATGTAGATCAATCTTGGGAGTCCCAGGTGTAGCAATATCTAGTCTAAACCAAAAATCAAGAAAATAGTGTTCTTCATACAATCAATGTTACTGCAAACATCCCCATTAAAGAAGATAAGAAGAGATGTTGAGAATATATTTCATTTTCTGTCAATTCTGTCATTAATTTTGCTGCTTCAGTGACAGCAGTGAGGGGGTTTTGTCCCCCAAAAATTTCACAAGAAGCAACTCATTTAGCTATATTTATCAGAACCCATTACAGCTCATGGCTGGAGGGAAGGAAAGTTTCAAAACTAAAAAATGGCTAACTGCTGTGAAACATTCTGTCTTTTGTCTGTTGGTGTAACTGGAAAACCCCATCCTAATTATGATTGGAGCTTTACATAGTCAAATATACGTGTACTTAAAATAGTTTATTTACATGTTTCTGTCCTGTCCATTCTTTCTAAAAAAAGCCACCATTACACAGGCAAGATAGTTATTTTAAAGAAACACTTAGAATGTTGTATCATCAGAGCTAATTTTATTTTGAGCCAAGTCGCCATTTGTTTATTACCTTTGTCAATTACATTTAATAATTGGGAATTTAGCATGTGATATACAGCAAAACACTTGAAATAATTTTTTTTAATACTGAATACATAAACAGATGGTGACTGTTGAAAACTTTTTATAAATAAAATTTAAAATAACTTACTAGTTAGAAAACCTACCTAATAAATTCCTTTGCTAGCAAATTTGCTATCTATTGGTTTGTTTGAAATGAATTTTCTAATAACTGTGATTTGCAATTGTATAGTATTAAGAATTACAGATGAGTTTCTCTAGTTTCAGCTGAAGATACTGCAATAAAGACATTGAAGTCCATGAAAATCTCTTCATCTGGGGTGTATTACAAAAAAAAAATATTAAAGGAATGTGCAGGTAGATTATACGAAAAGATTAATCACCTGGGTGACCTGGTTTATGAAGCACGGCAGTCTTCCTTGTTTTATTGAGTCTGATTACATTTCAATGGTTACAGAAGCACCACTGTCCAAGTTCTTTTTCCTTCTGCACCAAATCTCTCCCTGATGCAGCACCACTGAAACCAACACTTTTTCCAGGATTACACAGGAAACCATTGCCACTGAAAATGGTGCTTTTACATTTTAAAACCTGATTTAAAAACTTTTGCATCTTTCTCAAGTTTCTAAGCAATATTTCCGCTGAGATCTGAATATGTACTAGTGGCTCTTTTTTTCTGGCTGGAGAACAGGCAGCAAAGGAAACTCTCCTCGTTGGATCAAGTGTCCCTGCTGAGGAATCCATCCATTCAACTAGCTTGATCAATTAGCCATTACAAAGCTGACTATTTCCTTTTTAAATGACAAATTCTTCAATTCTGCAAAACCACTGCACAATTATATCCAAGAATACAAATACCCAGAAGTATGTGAGAAGAAAAAAGGCCATTTTAGTGTCATAGTCTTCTAGCCCAGTCAGTGTCTGCTTGCATTTTTTTTCTACTTTTAAAAGTAAGAAGATGAAAGTGGAAAGTTGATCATGTTTGATGGCTTGTTCAGGAAATCATTCATTATCTTTCATATATCACAGCAAAAAAGCCCTCTAGTAAAATTGAATGGACTAAATTATACTGAACAGTCCCTGAATTATTGCACATCTGATCAGTTCAGTATAAGGAAGAGGCATGACTTGCATTTTTGGGTATCAGGTCTACAGTTCAACCTCACACATTATAAAATACTTTTTCCTGTCATTACTCCTTCTCTTTAACATCCTACTATGTAAGCCTGCTAGTGGCATCAAACTCTGATGTATCTGATGTGGAAAAAAACCTCTCACTGTTAATGCTGTTTTATTGATCAGAGGCTGTATCCTGACCTGGTCAGGTTTTTTCTGTGTGCAGTGGGTTTGTAGCAAAAAAGGCCATCATCGCTCATGAATTTGTGGGCTGCTCTCCCTGGAACCCAATGTGTTTGTCTGGTGAGAACAGGACCACCTGCCTCTCAGATTTCTGAAAGAACTGTACGTTAAATAAAAAGGGTGATGTTTTTTAGATGAAAACTAACAAGTCTGATACTATTTAATTATTAAATGAGGAAGGGAAGCCTTTATGACAGAAAGATAAAAATTTAGATATAAAGTGTAAGTAGGTTGAAATGCAGTGTGGGTTTACCAAAACTATAATCTAACAGGATGGAAAGGTAACACACCACATAGATAAAAGAAATGCACTCCATTTTCATTAAAACCTAGATAATTCAAAGAATTCTACATTGCAAGATATTTGTCAAACAAAGATTATCAAAGAAATGGAAAACCTTGTCTTTGAGAGCAGTCTTTCAAGAATGGCTGTTGAGGCTGCAAGAAAATATGGTACTGCCTCCAAAGAAATCATGGTATACATGCCAGTGAAGGAGAAGAGCCATTTAAAGTTATGATGCATTTAAAGAATATTCACTGATGCCAAAATCCATTTAGAAGAGAAAATAAGGTTTCCAGCTATCAGAACTTTTGGGTCTATCTTCCGATGGAAGAACATGGGAGAGTAGGCTTCTGGGAAAGTATTTGCATTTCTGAAAGGAGCTAAATAATGCAGTCCCTGGAGAAGCAAAGGGCTCCACTCAGTAACTTAGAAACTTTCTAGTTTTACTCTCTGAAGAAAAAGAGGAAAAAATTGTGGGGAAAGTGTGAGCCTCACTTTTAAATGTCTTTACTTATTTTCATTGTAATTGTAAATATTCCTTCACGCTCACATATTTTAGAAACTTTTCTAGATACTTCTAATTAGAATTCAAGGATTTTCTTTCAATAAATTACCCCCACAGAAATCCCAGTTTAAGTATCTGAAGGAATACTTTATTTTAACTGAAATCTATCCCCTAGCACCTACACTTGCATGAGTAGGAAATAGAGCTTCAGTTGGTGGAAGTTGTGGTGAATGCAAGATTTACCACCATGGTAGTTTTCAGTCACTGAGTCTGTCCTGGCTTTATTGTTAGTGATGAAAAATCTCATTTCATAGGCTTTGTTCAGATTCCAGAAATAAACTAATGAGCTAATCCACAAGCCAGCACACTTTGTAGGACAGTAAATATGACATAATTGTGTTCCTTGGCCTTTAGCTTTAGCTGACTTCTTACCCTGTAAAGGTACAAAACTTTGACCACTGTTAACCAGTGGGTCATTGTTGAAGGTGCCATTGTTTTGTGCTGGAGCATACGTAAAATGTATGTCTTCTGGACAGTATGTTTCCTGAACTGTTGAATGCCACCACTGAGGGAGAAGTGAAGGCTGCAGTACCACCAGGTGACAGCATGTGAGGGTGGTAAAAGATATTCCTCAGCATGGCATCCCTTTCCTGGTATAATTGGCAATGAATGGGTGCTATAATTAAATTTTAATTTATTTTCTTTTCTTGTGGTTTTGTAACTGTGGCATTATCATATGTGAAAGTTATGCAGTGTGGGCCTCACATGACACATTATTAGTGTTATTATTAGATGGATTATACTTTTGCCATAACCCTTGCCTCCTACGCCCAAAAAGACCCCATTACAATAGGGACTGGCTAAACGTATTGCTCCTCAACCAAAAGGAGGGCATATGAATAAAGGAAAACAAAAATAAAATCAAAAACAGGGATTGGTTTAAAATTTCTTCTTCCTTACTCAATTGTCCTTCCTCCTAGTTCTTAGTTTTTCCATAGACCTTTAGAAATTTCATTGCCCTTGCTAGTTTTAAGAACTTGTGCCAGAAGTCTTTATATTTTGGGGACTTCTTTCATTTGAATATTCTTCTAGGGACATCTTCCATTTGAATACTATTCTGTAACACTTTGAATAGGTTGTTTCTTAAGGCAGGTGGTGTAATTTACAATGCTTTCTTTTTCTCATTAAATCTATTTGAATATTGTTCTCTCTAGTTACCATTGCCTTCATCAATCTAAGTTTCCTACTCAGCTTCTCTGTTTGTTATTTTCTAGCCAAGACAAGAGGGGAAAAGAATTTCTTGTCTATGACAATAACAGACATGTAGCATCTCAACCATATTGAATTACATAAGTAGCTAAATAATATATCCCTATCCAAATAGTCCTAAATAAAGCTAAACGTTTGATTAAAACAGATTCAAACCTATTTCTCTTTCTTTAGCCAAGTATCTCTAAAAATCAGCACTCCATGTCCTGGTAGGTCTTGTGTTTGAAGGAATGTATGTCTTCATGCAAATATCTTTCAAAAACTGCTTGACCAAAGCGGCTTGCAAGCAGGTTTAGGATTCACTTCACACATTCTGAAGCTATAACATTCTGACATATTAGTTCAGTTGTGTTCTGAATGGTTCACGACTCTTCATTTTCCAGCAACTCGATGTTTATGGTATGTGCTCAATTGTTTTAAGGCATGACTAAAAAGTGTAAAACTGGTCTATGAAATCGCTAGTCCAGAAAAAATTCTCTGCTCTGTTGAATTCAATAAGCAGTGTGTATATTTGCTTTCTCTATCTATTACTTTTTTTTTTTTAATCTTTTGAGTGTTTCAGAATTGTAGGGTTGGAAGAAGTACTTAGAAATACCAATTTTCTATATGCAAACTTCACAGTAGAGAAAACATTTTTTTTTTTTTAATGTGGAAATATGGGTCTCTACAATGATTACAGCTTTGCAAAGCAATCCACAGAATTTTACATTCTTCCTCAAGACCACTGAGAGAGAGGAAAGATAAGGAAAAATACCCTACCTCTATTCAGCATCCTTCAGTAGGGAAAATGAAAACTGAACAGAGAACTGTAATTTGATGTTTGAGGACAAAAAGACATAAAAGTCTGCTTCTGTAGAATAGTGCATACAAAAATCCCTTTTCTTCATAGGCGTCTTCAATCCATACATCATGAAACCACATTGAAATAAATCTTTGAAATAAATTTCTCCCTTGGATGCTAATAGCTTTTTCAAATAATCTGTTTTCCTTAATGATGAGAGACGTACAAACTTTAAGAAAACCAGCAGATGTTTAATGGTCATTTTAAACTAATTGTATTGACTGGATCCTGTTGAACTGAAGAATTGTATCCATTAGAGTTCTCTTGTATAACATTCTGCCTTCACTGACATTTTCTGTAGTGGCAGTGGAATTTCCCTGATCATTTAGGTAACTTATAAAGTGAGATATGTCAGATTCCCTTTTCAACTTCAGCTCTCCCCAGTTGTGAGGAAGACACAATAATTAAAAAAAAAAAAAAGAAAAAAAACAAAAAGAAGAATTGTGTGAGATGTAGGGTTTTTCTACAAAAGCTGCTTTTCAGTTGTATTAAAAGTGTCAACATTGACTAAATGGAGAAATAGATTTTCTCTTCATGATAGGTTAAAAAAAATTGAATGCAAACGCATTTTCAGTTTCAGTACTGGTAGAAAGTATGATGCCTGGTTTTACATAGCTCTGCTAAGCAGGTACATATGCATCACTTGAAATGGTGTCTAATATTCCACAGATGGCAATTACTTGCAGAGGAATGGCTAGGGACTTAATTAAAAAGGCTGAGAGTTAGCAAAGTAAAATGCTGCAGAAGCACATGAAAAATCTATACATTATGCAAGGGACTCCATAGAATATTTAGGAAGCTAAAAAGTGTCTTTTTACATTTTCCCTTCATTTCTGCAGAAAAGGTTTACTGTAAAATAAAGGTTAGTTATGCCATGTTTAAAATTATATTTTTAGCTAACTGAACCTACTACACAACAAAGCAAAATATATTTGACTGCACAATATTGATTTTACATGAAAGCACATCAGTTAGTGAAATGCAAAAACCAATAAAACATCACCCCTGGCTGGGATAGATATCTCTAGATACAATTTATTTTTACATTTAAACCAATTATTGGGCTTGTTGCATTTAAAAATGTGCACCATATATCCTTTCAAGGACCTTTCTATTCAATCAAATCAATTGCATTGATCTCCATATTCCATATTAAACACCAATCTTAAATTAAAGTTGACACATTTTGAAGGCCAAAGTACAAGTTTCTAAGCAGAAATAAATACTACAAGGCTTTCTTTGTGTGTTTTTATGCCCAAACATGAATGCAAATATTGATTATGTTTTAACACACAATTTATAAGCTATTTCAATGCTTATTTCTTCCTAAAATTTGTTCAATAATAATATGTAGTTACAGAAACAGAATGCTCCCTGAAGTTCTTTCTGTTGCACTGGAATATCATGATGGTTTTCATAAATAATTAAATGACAGAATGGAAATAAATCCTTCAGCATAATTGTTCATGAAGAATCTATGAGTAACAGGATATACAAGTAACTTAGCACTTGTTGAAATGCAGATCTAGGGACAAGATTTGTTTCTTTTGAGCATGTCATCAGAACAGGTGACATCGACCTTGAGCCTGACCAAGTTGGTTTTGCTCCCAAATGGTGCTACAAAGAGAGGAAACAAGACTGTAAATTCAGAGAGGCCATTCACATGGACAAAGCTATTATGCATAGGACTGCTGCTAAGTATTCTCATGGCTTTGTCCACTGATGATGGGGGAAATCTTCAATTTCATACAAAGAAGCCAGTATGTATTTATCCAGCTGTCTTTTCCCCTTATGGCATCATCTCTTTATGCCTGGTAGAAAAACAACGGTGCCACTTGGAAGAGGCTTCTCACTTCTCCCTGGCTCACCAGTTTCCTAGCTTTTAAAGCTCTATTGACATCGTTTGTACTTTGGAACTTCTATCTTCCAATAGTTTTGAATTAGCTTTAGATGCATTATTCAACCCTCTGAACCTTTCCAGAGTTTACAGAGTTTGCATAAAAGTAAAATGGAAGAGTCCAGAATTTAGAAATATTATCAAATATTCAGAATGTTCACTGTCCTGTTTACACCTCTCCATCTCTTCATATTGTTGTGTGCATATGTTGCAGTCAAATGAACAGCATAAGAACCAAGGAGGGAATTTGTCAAATACTCCAAATAGCTGCACATCACTACAGATTATGACTGCTTGGATTTAGGGAACATTTTTTTGGCTGAAGAAATGTTCCAATGGGATAGATTAATCTGTGTAAACCACACAGCTCAGCTGAAACTGCTGTTCAGCATTCTAAATTGCCACCTTCGTCTTCTTTCAGCACAAAAATGTGCATTTCTTCCTATAATAAAGATATTTTATAATAGCAATAAGGCAACTCCAGGGTGTGCGGTTATCACGAGATAATCATACCCTGGAGGGATTGCAGATACTTGGCTGTGCCTCATAACACCCCATGTGTGTGTTTATCTCATGATAACCCTACTCTCTTTTGTATCTTATTGCCTAATTATCCTCTGCTAATGCAAAATACTAATTTTTTTTTTTGTCTGAAACAATATGTGCAAGAATGCATTGCTAACAATCACTGGAAGACATTGACAAATAATGCTGTCACTACTTTGTACTCTCTTCCAGCCAGATATTTACATAAAGAACCAACTTTGGATATTTTTTTCTAAACCAATTCAAATTCTTTAAGGCAATATCAACTAAAATATTGTAAGCAGGTCAAGTAAATATCTCTAAAAATTTCATTTATGATCTTATATGTGATTTATATTGTTTTACTTACATAAAATATCAAATTTTTTTCTCAAGTATTTATACCTCTTTACATTTCTAATTCTAATACAGAGAAGGTAGTTTCTTGAGTGTTGCTTATGGATCCTGAAGGGGGTCTTAGGATCCCCATCTGATATTTATCTGAGGATAAATTTTATTTTATTTAATCTCCATATAGGGAGTGCTAGCTATGTTTCAGATACCATTGGGAGATATTCAGAGTGAGTAAAGGTTCTGGACCTCCCTTAAGGAGATAGAACTTTTGTTCACTGTAATGTGCAAAAAATTATTTAAGCCTTTTTTCCACTGATGCTGAAATTTCAGATATGAAATGCTCGCAGATAATGTTCCATCACTCCTTACTTGAATTAACGCCATAAAAATCACATGCAATTACAATTCATTTAAAATAAACAAACTAAAAAGTTGGTTTCATTTTTTAACTGATAGATTTATTCTGCAATTTAAGGGTGAACATTATAAAACATTGTAAAAGGTAACATAAAACATAAAAATAGTATTTATAAGAATTTTCTTTTCATCTTTTAATAAAAGTTGTACTGATTTAAAATCAGTTACTGGTCAAATGATAGTCTGACATATAAAGATGACATTAAACCCCATAAAATGTAGCAGAAAAACTGCCCTCAAAATGCAAAATGATAGGCTAATCCCAGAGTTTAATTTATAAGGGCTTCATCATTCTATACTAATTATATTACTGAATGTTTATTACATACTCTATTCATATGTACAAACACTTTATGGGTTTTTAACTAATTTCAAAGTTTGTTTGTTTTTTTTTATGGGCCATTCTAAGAGAAGAGAAAAAGGAACCTGTAGACTATTCAGTAATGATAAAGAAATACAAGTTTTTATGTAAACAGAAATAATAGAAGACAAACAGTACAATATTTTTAGAGAAATTTATTTGGTAAACACAATATAAAAGGCAATCTTGAGAATCCATAAGTGACATTTTATATATCTATTTTATTTATGTGTGTCTGTGTTTGGTTTATATCTATGCAGGTCACGTGCATTTTTTGTTTTATTTTGTGTTTTATAATATATTATTATTTTCCATACTGTTTGCAGTGAACAAATTCTACTTTTAATAGCACCACCTGTGTAGATCTGCAGGCTTTGGACTCTTCTTTCCTTTGTTGTGAGCTACAGTTAATTAAATCAAGATTTTTTCCTTTTAGAATATCTATTTTTGCACTCTGTCTTTATGTAAAATTGCTTTCATGTTCCCTATCCTCCCACTCAACCAGTTCTTCTGAAAACACGAATGTTTATCTCTCTTTACATTGCTTACAGATCTCATGTCTCAATCCTTTGATTATTTCAGATGGCCTTCTCTGAATTCTAGCTTCCTGGTGCCAATGGAAGAGAACTGCCTTAATACAGTTCAGCTCAGAATTTGCTAGCTCTGTGGCTGCCTTGCCTGTGGCATTCCTGGCAGCCCTTGCCATGGTATGCTCCTGGAAAAGGAATCAAGGGGCATATTCCCAATGAACACATACCAAAAAAATTATAAAAAAAATACCTCTAATACAGGATGATGTTGGTATGCAAAACCCGCACTAATCATAGCAGCTGCTGGTTTAGAACAAAGATCTGAGTTCACAGCCTCTTCATCTTAATAGAAATATGCCTATGTGTGAGGCAGGAAGAGGCTCAGAGAAAGCTAGAATTAGCAGGATTTTCCCCTACAGTGGCCTCAATACTATTATTATTATTATTATTGTTATTATTATTATTAATTATTTCCCTGAACTGATGTGAATGTGCTGCTGTGAAGATGTCCTTCATAAGACATAGCTAGTAAGAGCTTTACAAATTAGTCTATTATGTTAGCTCTGTCTTGAATTCTCTCCTTTTTCATTATTTATGCCATAAAAATTCATCTTAGCCTTTAAAGTGGACATTAATTTGCCAGCAGTAATAGAAATCACTCTGAATAGCCAGACAAAAAGTTCGTGCCTTAAAACATGGTGGGAAATCTACCTGAAATCTTTCTGATCAATTGGAAACTGAGAAGAATTGGACTTCAGTTACTACAGTCAGGCTTTCACCTGTTGTATTATCTTTCTTGCAGAATTTTGCTAGTCTTTATCTTGAGACACACCTACTGACAGACTGCAGGATTGCTCCCCCTCCACAGAAATAACCTTCTTCCTGTCAATATTAACATTAGCTTTCAGCTAATATTTAATTATGACTAAATGAAAAAAGTCCAATAACTTCTAGAGAAAATGCTTATCATTAAATCTTTCTCAAATGCATTATGAAAAAAAATGGATATTAAATATTTTACTTCAAAGAACATTATAATGCATGTGCAGCTGTGCAGCTCTTTTGTAATTTTATTTCAATATCAACAAAGATTTGACATGACTGTTTCTTACCTAAGCAATGGGGGCACAATAATGTAATAAAGTCACTTTTAATATTTTTTAATGGAGAAGCTCTGTTTTAACACATGCCATTGTCTATGGTCTTTTTTCATTGAGTAGAGTAACGGATATATTAAGAGTTATACTATATATTATTTCTCTGTGATAAAACAATTCTGTATTTATCTTTCATTAATTAAACCAATGACTAAATAGTCAGCCATGTTAAGAGAGAGCATGCTGGATTGTGGTTACAGTTTTTTGTTTGTTTCTGAGTTTTGTATTAAAAGCTATCAAAGTTAAATCAGAATAAAAAGGAGAAAATTATTATTATGTAATTCCATAAGTTCAGACAGCCGAAAGATCTTGTATTTCTTCATTAATTCACCCCAACCATGAGTATTTGAAAGCAGTCACTGTATTTATGCTGACTTCACTGCTGTGGATGCATGGGACGGCCAGCACTCTGGTTTGTCTCACATTTTAGACAAAATGCAGACAAGCCTTTACCCGAGACAGTTCCATTTTGAACAGGAGATCTTTTGGATCACCTCCACACATCCCATCTCATGCTCATTTCCATGACTCTGTAAGAACTTAAAATGGTGTGAAACCGCCATGGCACTAAGATCTATCTCATAGTAATTTTAACTGATAGCATTTGCATTCCTAATGAGAGTTTTCTGTCTTCTTGGCTACTGATAAAGTCAATTTCTATTTGAAATACATGTTCCCATTTACAGTAATCAACAAGTGTTCATCATTTCATTATCAAAGGTCAAAGAAAATTGTGATTACTCCTTAAAACTGGTATATATAGCTGCAGAAAGCAAGTCAGAATGCCTGATGGACTATGGAAAAAAAGGTGAAAAGGCAAATTGCACTGTGTGCAGCATATTATATGATTCTAAAAATATAAGAAATATTATGTTTGAAGATCAGCATTTCTAGTTATCATCAAGTAACTTAGCCAGATTTCATCTGTGAACACAATTTTTAAACTACGATCTCTTTTCACCCTATTAACTTTAAAATATCCATCTGCTGAGATTAAATGCCTAAATAAGGATATGGGCAAAATCTATGGACCCAAAAGCTTCAGTGCCACAGAACACAAATAATTATGCTTTTTGGATGCCAGTGGTGATTGAACCTATAAACAAGTGGTGGGTCCTCCTGTAAAATCTCAAGTATATTCCAGAAAGAACTAGGAAGTTGGGAATATATACAAGGAGCACATTCTTGCTTCTGTGACACTATTTCATTCTAAAATTATTCATCGTAATGATCTCCTAAGAATATCACAAAAAATACAAGTAATAGCGATGGCTTAAGGAAAATTTTTAATATTCCTCTTCAATGTGAAAAATTAATTTTGAAATATCTTTTCTTATCCTAACACGTTGCCTTTGTCATTATTGTTAATAAAAGGTTATTTAAAACAATAAGACATTTTTATGAAGGTCCTTCAAAACATGCAACTCTAAATTTCAACTCACCAATATGTACTTGTCACCTTACAGCAGCATAGACACCAAAACAGATACACACATAAAGCCCACTCAGATTTGCCAAGGATGGCTTCTCAGTTTATGTTTTTACCCTCAAATCCTGCAGTAAAGCTATGCTCCACTTAGGAATGTTGCTTCAGTTTACACATGGTGAAGATTTTCTCCCGTATTCTGTTGTCTTTACATACATTTACTGTGTTGGCCTTATTTCAACAAAGCAATTAAGCATATATGTAAATTCATTCCTTCCACAAATATATGTGATTTTGTGCTTAACTGTAAACATATTCTTATGCTGCATTTCCTTCAGTGAAATGTAAGCACTTGTTGAGGTGCTATTGTAGAGCAAAGACCCAGTGAAGGCACTGCTGGCCTTAGTGAGAGATTAAAATCAGGTTCTTACCTAGGTTTTAAGAAATAAAAGTCAGTAAAGTACCTGGAAGGATTGAAAGACACCAAGACCAAATTCTGACTCAAACATTGTAATACTGTTACTCTGGTTTTCATATCTGAAAGAAGAAAATTCAGACTGCTAAGTAAATACTTATAAATTAAGACTAAATTAAGATTATTGAGCTAGCAGTAAAAAAAATCCATTCCGCATTGCAAGAACTATAACTCTGGGTAAAACTTGTTCTTTTCCTCTTCTGTGGCTCCAGATTTTGCCAGTACTCCAGATATTATTCATTCTTTTATTAATATTAATTATGAATGTTTCCAATCACATTTTCATCCTACATTGCTATTAGAAGCAGCCCAGAGACTGGATAAATTTTCCGATAGAGTTGCATACACATGGTACAAAAATGCTCATGTTTTCATCACTGTTCCTACTCACACTTCAAAATGCAGACTTGCTTACCTCCAGGGATTGCCAGAGAGCTTCAGTTCTTGTGGATGCACAATTTTCACAGCAGATATCCTGAAAACATCAGGGCTCATAGAAACCACAGAGATGCTATGATTCCTTGTAGAGTTGTGGCCAAACCACATTCCTTTGAGTGAAAAGTGGCTCCTGATGAGACAAATATGGTCTCAGAATAACAAAACAGGTATTACAGAGTTAAAAAAAAATTTAAAACCTCCAACTAAACAAAACATAAACCCACAGAAAACTATTTCTAAAAGTTGTTACACACTGATTTTCAAATCTCTTGGAAGAAAAGAAATAAAATTTATTTTGCAAAACACTGCTATTTATAACTTTTCAATAAGTAAAAGAGTGATCAATGTGAAATGCTGCCCATCTGCTCTCTGCTCCACTGGCCTTTGCTAACCTAAGAGTGGAACCACTTGCTCAGATGAAAAGATGGTGAGAGGGATAGATGAATAAATACAGCAAAAGGGAATTTCTGTTCCAAATTAAACTCCATAGTTAGAGAAAAATATTTTAAAACATTTTGCAAGGTATGGATAGTTCCTTTAATTCCTCAGATTCACAGGCTGGACCGTGAACTGGAGAAATAGCCTTAAGAGAGTATGCTGAAATTTTTCTGTAGTTTCTGTAGTGTCTGGAATGACTTTCTACATTTTGAAAAGGTTTCACTTCTGCATCTAGGAGCAACATCCTTTTGTTTCCTGGAACACCTACACCACAACTTGAACTGTCATTCATGAAGCTTATTTAGCTTCCCAGCCTAAGATTATTTTTGACCTCTTCTTTCACAAATATTCTTGTTCTTGATTCTTGCTCTATTACATTAAGAAATAAACGTTTGCCGTGTCTAAAGGCTTCATCTGGTTATGCATGCTGAACAGTAATGCTTCCTTTTTTATCCAGCAATTGTGTCTGAGAGAGGATTAAAGCCTATGAATGTCAGACACCCCTGGACACATAGCCGCAATTATTTTTTGCCTAGAGGTCTTCAAATTAGGATGCACTTGTCCGTGTAAGGTGAGGTTTAGGACATGCCTTTTTCTGAAAAGAAAATTACCTTTACTTGAGTGGTGCAAAACCATTTACACCCCTCATTTCTGTGATTTCATTTCTTTTGGTATTTCCTAATAAATAGTTATAGCCAAACATAACATAAACAGTTATAGCCAAAATCACTAGGCATCAGAAAATAATGCGTGATTATTCTAATCCCAGAGGAAAACATTGTTTACGTGGTGAAACCCTCGCAGTGGAAATCTTGGGAATCTTGGTGGGTGGAATCTCTCATTGTCAGAACTTTCAACAAAAGAGCAGCTGCGGATACTGAAAGCATTAAATAAAAATTACCAACAAGCTGTCTTACCTGTGTGCACTCTACAGAAAGGAAGGGCAAACATGAGCAGGTAGTGCTTGTACATCAGTCAAAACTATGACAGCTACCGTGTAACATCTGACAACACTGACATGTGCTGCACTCCCTAAGATATTCCTTTAACTGAACCATAAAGAGACAAATAAATTAGTAATAGTACCTTGCCTGTCAATGTCCTATCTTGCAGACTTCTCACACTGTTGATTAGCATTGTTTGAAGTGGTTTATCAATATGTTTACTTTCGGAGGAAAAAAGAAGGATGCTGAATTATTTTATTATATTAAGAAGAAACAGCAAAATAAGGGGCACTTCATTTCTCATGATCACATATTCATTTCTAGGAAAAGGACAGACAAAAATCAGTATAATGCTTCCCTACTAGTCAAACAGATCAGACTTTGTCTGCCTTCATCTGCTGTGTGGCAGATGAAGCTCTCTTTACCAAATCAGTATTCCCATATAAGAAAAAAATCAGATGGTCAGCCACTACCTGTCAGATTCTGCCCATATTCCTGCTGCCAGACACTAGGCCAGCACAATATTTTGCTGTAATACTTTTTTTTTTCATAAAATATATTTTAGGAATTTTTAAAACTTTATTTTCAGTTTAATCTGGTCTGCTTGTATTAGTGAACTTATCTGTCATTACCTTGTCTTACCAATATGATTTCTGAAGAGAATATATATTAGTATCTTAGAATCCCTACAGACTTTGCTCACTTGAACTCTCCTAAATTTATGATGCATCTTCCACTAAGTAGCTATCTGCTTCCAAAAGCCTCTGAGTCTCAGTCTTATCTTTTCAGTAACTTACTTTTCTCTTATTCTCATAAAATCTCAATTATTTTGGGCCTTGTTTTAAAATTTTTCTTGATTCATGTTGGTAAATGCAGAAGAAATTCTTCATTGTAAATATAGGTAAAGCCTTAAGAATGACTCACTTTCCTTATTCTTTATGCATCTAATAAAGTTTCATAACTCTTAGGACTGATATAAAAGTATAAAGCTCCTAATTTCTCAAAGGAATGTAGAAAAAGTGATTAATATAATTCTTGTTTTATGGATGGTTTAGGTCATTGACTTTTATAAATTGGAAAGTTTTGAAACTCATTGGGTTGCTTATCTTAGAAACATCAATATGTAAAATGGGTTCTCCCTTCAAAGGAGCAACATTGAGAGATTTTGCACGTTGACCTAATGATCAGCATTTACAACTTTTTTTCCTTTATAGAGACCTAAATAAGAAATTTACCAAAATAAGTGCAAAAAACCCAAACACAAGAATGCACAGATGTAAGAAATTCATTACAGCCTCCCTGCTAAGCATAACTACTTCATATTTGGAGGTGGAAATAAAAGAGAACAGATGTACTGCTGTGGTGACATGACTACACCAGGCTTTTGCCCTTGCACTTGTTCTTGATGTTAGTAAGCATACTTAATGCTGCAGTCCTATCAAAAGGAGATATTACAATATGTTGTTGCTGAAAGATCCTCATTGAAAACTATGCAATGAGCAACCTCTCTCTAGACCTTTTCACTA
The DNA here is from genome assembly GCA_013400175.1 of Phainopepla nitens. NCBI lineage: Eukaryota > Metazoa > Chordata > Aves > Passeriformes > Bombycillidae > Phainopepla > Phainopepla nitens. The sequence goes on along the minus strand of VXBQ01001792.1, from coordinate 1,129,203 downwards.
TCATATGCTCATCTCAGAATATTTCATAAGGTAGACTTCATACAAAGGAACAAATCCATAGCGTTTTTAAAGTGACTGATTTAAAAGTTTTCTTCTCCTTGGAGCCATTTTTCAGTATTGTGATATTTAATGCAGCGGTTTTGAAAATTTTGAAATTATTTTACTTAGCATTTAAGACAATCATGAAAATATTTTGTAAGTAGATATGCAATGGCTCAATATGTGTGACTTATGTTTTATTTTGTTAGCTAGAATGGGCTTTATAAACCTTACCTGAACCTATACCACGGGATTTTGCGTGGGCCATAAATGAAGCAAAAGACCCCTTCAAGTCAGCCATCACACTCACCTAGACAGAGTGTATGGTGCCACAGGACTCAAATAAAAAAATGAACTACTCATTGAAGATGAAATAAAAAGTTCTGTTTCTTTGCCAGACATAATGCAGGTGTAATAATTATTGGCCAGCTAACAGACGTGAAGAATTGTGGTTTAACTCTAATCAGTAACTAAGCCCCCACAGCTGCTTGCTCACCTCCCCCGTGCAGGGCTGGGGGAGAAGACTGGAAGGGAAAAGTGAGAAGACCTGTGGGTTGATATCTGCACATGCACATGCAAGCAAAGCAAAATAAGAAATTAATTCACCACTTCCCATGTGCAGGCAGGTGTTCGGACATCTCACACATAAACACCAGCACTAGTAGTGTGCCCTTGTTCTTCACTCTTCCCCCAGCTCTATATGCTGAGCATGATGCCACACGTTTGGAACATCTCTTGGGTCATCTGCAGTCATCAGTCCCAGCTCTCTCCCCACTCAACTTCTTTTACACCTTCAGCCTTCTCACTGGTAGTGTGGAAGGAGAAACTGAAAAGGTCTTAAAGCTGTGAAAGCCCTGATGAGCAGTAACTAAACAATCCCCGAATTATTAGAGCTGATTTGGTCATAAATCCAAAACAGGGCCCCATGTTAGGTGCTGTTAAGAAATTTAGCTCTGTCTCAGCCAAATACAGTACAAGAATGTAATGCATTATAATATGTCAGTGATACTTTAGGAAGTGAGTTTATGATTGAGTATTACATTTAACTGCTGTTCTCTTCAACTCTGGAATATGGTGACAATTCTAAAAAAGAAATAAATTGAAAGAATAGTAGAACAAACATTGCACTCATTAGGCAGAAAGAGTAACTTCTAATGAAAATAGCAACCAAAAATTTTTTGAGAGAGGAAGAAAAGAAAGACTGAAAACTTTTTTTAATGTAATTTGAGATTTTCTCTGCCAGAATTTGAAAAGTTCAGACTCAAGAAATTGTTTGAAAGCCAGTTCAGAAAAATGGCTCTGTTCAACTTATCTATGAATTTTTGCTTTGTTTTATGAAGAATTGTTATTTATCTGACAAAACTGAAATAGAGATCAATTGAGTAGAGATCAGTTATTTGTGGAGCACATTTGATGGCCTTGAAGTTTCTTTGGATAGTATTGAAGGTTACCCATTCTACCATACTAATTATGTAAATTTAATTAAAATTCAGCTACTTCACAGGACCAGCTTCATGCTGATGGAATTCTTTATTCTTCATACTTGTTATAAGGACCTTGTGTCCTCACACCAGAAAAAAAGCCAAAAAAATAGTATCATTTATACTCCACATTACAAATTTATGAATTATATATATATAAAATGATGTCAGTAACCAAAAATTTGGTTCTAATAGTCTAGCTTTGATCCCATGATAGAACCAGGCTGTCACTGATTTATTTCTGCTGTAAAAATATGAATGTTTGGGGGAAGAATTCAGAATTATTTTGGAAATAAAGACTCTACTAATAGATTTATATTCTTTTGCACATGCTTAGGGGCATGCAGATATTTCTGTGTTTTATTTATTTCATATTTAAAAATCCAGTGAAGATGCTTTCTCTGTATTCAGGCTTCCAGGCTTCCATTTCTTCATTGCTAAAATGCATGAAATGTTCTCTAGTCTCTTTAGAATAGATTTAAGACAGAGGATGGTTTAACTGCTTTCCAGTTTCTCTGTGTCCTTGTGAGAGAAACTTTTATCAGATTGAAAATCTAGAACCATTCAGCCTTGGTCTGCATATAGTGGACTTCTATCACCTTCTACTTAAATGTAGGAAAAGTAAATCCAATAGATTTCTTCCACTAGCATTTCCCTAATAATCTGAAAATTGTGGCTCCTACTTGGGAAAAAAAAAAAAATCTTTGCCATTGTCTCAACAGTTCAAAAGAAATGTAGCTGTCCACTCATTCAGGCATTCTCAAGTGCTAGAGAGCAACTCCATGACATCTCAGTTCAGCTTCCTCTGTGCCACTGCTTAGCTCCCCTCCATAGTTCTCCCAACCTGTTTTTTATCATGAACAGCCAGACAACAAAAGTTTAAAGGGGAGTGCAAGGTTTTTGGCCCTGCCACCTGGTTTCCCCTGAAAACATCCTTATCACATTGAAGAAGTTGTGAGCTCTGAGGATTTATCATAGTCTTGGCTGAAAAGATCATTTCCAGTGTCTGAATCTTTGTAGTTCCAGACCATGTTGGCAGTAAAAATATTAAGGGATTTTGTCCAGAACAAAACACTCTTTTCTTCTTATATGTTTTGATATCAGCGGTTACCTCAGTAACTGTAATGATGAATAATAATTTTGGGTGCTTCATAATGTATATTTCCATACATCCTATGCATTAATTAACCATCAGATGTCTCTATCTGAGGCTGTCACTAGCAGATGAAAAATAGAAGTAGTGAGGCATACATACACCCCTATTAAATATTGATGCTGTCATTTAAGTTAAAAACAGGCATCTGTTAGAGAGAGCAGAGAAATGGATTCTTCTAGAGGTGATACAGTCCTTCACTGGCCTGAACTGCAGCTAGGTGCTTCAAAAGGAAGAAAGGATGAAACTGGGTACTAAATATTCAGTCATTTGACTACCCTTTAATTCTCTACACAAGAGAAAAAGCACTACAGAAGATATGTAGCTAATCTCATTGTCTTCCTTTTTCTTCCACAGATCATTCATTCAGAGGAAAAAAGATTCAGATATGGATGGGACAGTCCTATCACAGCTGAGGCTTCCATACTGCAGTCAAGACATATTTTAATGATAGCCTCCCAAAACACAAAATTGCAGAATCTAAAATGACAATACATCTGGTAATGAAAAGTAAACCCTCCTTTACATCTAAAACTAATACCTAAGCAGCAAAACTAGTTTTTAAAAGGCATTTTTAATTGATCTTCATAGTAACCTTTTCTTTTAGGATCACTATATGTACCCCATTACCCAGTGATCTCACTTTAAATTGGTATGACCCATTAAGGCCTTATCATTCTGGATCGCAAAGGGATACATTAAAATGCCACATATTTTGCTATTTATGTTTCCTTGGCAATTAAAAGAGCAACAATACACCATGCCATTAGCAGTGATTAGTGCTCAGGTCACTTAAAATAAAATGCAGCTCAGAAGTGTAACTGGATAGAAGTTTGCAAATTTCAGATCTGCTGGTTGCTGCCATCTTAGCATGAATTGAATGATCACTTACTAAGACAATACCAGAAATACTGTCTTCTGTTTGCCATTAGGTTCCTTCATCATCCACTTAACTTGTGATTATAGGCTTTAATATCTGACATTAGTTAAGATTTTGGTCAATCTATACAACACAAATACTTGAAGATAAGGTCCCTGGGTTAATCAGACGGAAATAATTTCTGGAAGTTCCAGATAATCAAATTTGTACATGCAATCCAGTGATTATATTGCCACAGTAAGTTTTAGAGCAGATGTCTAATGCTGTAGATACCTCTTTATAGCAGAATTTAAATCGCTCTTGTTCAGTAATGACATAGGTTATTAAAACACAATTTTTGTGGTGACCTAATTAAAGCATTCTATCAAAAACAATCAAAGCAGCCACTCTTTCACTGATGAGGTTTTCCAGCCTCTAAATGCAGCCCTGATGAAAGCACAGCATGAAAAATGGATAAAATTATGATTTCTGCAGAGAAATCAGCCTTCAGCAGTTGTTAATAAAGGAAAATAGGAATTTACACACCAACACATAAACTTTGTAAGTGTGGACTCTCTTCTATTGCCTTTTGCAGCAGGTGAAGTGCACTGTTAAACCCATGACAAACTATCACCCTCAAAATATTACGAAACAATTACAGGGTGAGAATTGTAAGATATTTTAGTTTTGGAAGCCTAGGAGCTAGACCATGGGCTCTTAGTGTCCCCTGGGTAACTAACCTAGCAGTCTGTCTCCTGGGTAAGCTGGGATTCCTTCCAGCCCTGCCAGAATTTACTTAAACACACTCTTGGTTTTTCTGCTGTTACAGTGTAGTTCTGAATGCTGCAACTCAGTGGAGGATTCACTATGCATCTAGAAGCAGCAGTAATGTTTACTTGGTCCTTTCAGAGTTGGATTTATTGCCCAGTGACACAAAACAGGATTCTCCTTACAATGCTTCAATAGAAGAGATCCTAGTCATTCCAAAAAGGTCACCATAAGTTGTCATTTAGACTCTGCCTTTCAGGCTAGTTTCTGAAGCTGTATTTTCTTATGTTGATCATTATTGCTAATAAGCCTAAGAGAAACCATGGTACCCACTTTACCTTGTGAATCCAATTAACAAAGTCTGGCAGAAAATTTGAAAATTAATTTATATTAAAGTAATGCAATTTAGAAAGTGCAAAATTCCAGTTCATGTAATGGATCTTACTCGACACAATTATGTGTAGAATATACCAGTGGTTGCAGATAACACCGCATAACCTTTGTTCTATATTTCTTTCCAAATTTAATTCCCAAATTAGGTAGTGAGGAAAAGATTTTTCAAGGCCGATGACTAAATATTTTTAACCTTTTAATAATACTTGCACTACAGCAAGTAAATCTTCCTTTAAAATATGTTGTAGCTCTGAAATTTATCTAGTTCATCTAAAAAATGTGTAGGAAACTAAAAAGAAAAAATAAACTAATGATGAAAAAACTCTCATTATTATTCTTTTCTCAGAACATGTACTCTGTTCTTATACTTCAAAGATCTCAGAGTAATTTTACAGTCCTTCCTTCTCTCCTTCTGTCTGATGCTAAGTGATACATCTCAGTTTTCCTGTACATATCTAAACTGGGGGGTAAATTTACCACCCAAAAGGGAATGGCCTCATCCACATCTTACCAGGGATGGACAGTAACACATGCTGTCCCCCAAGCCATAAGCTAATGTTGTCTAGGAGAGTGCTACCTGACATGGAAAGGTAATATCCCAGTCTGTCTGCAAGTGCTTAAGGAACAGGGACCAATGATGGACAGTGCTCAGGGTGCTTTATCTGCTCATACAGATATAGCTACTAAGGCTGTAAGAGCCCTGGAAATATCTGAATGAGATAAGTAGATTAATCTTTAGAGCTGCAAAGATTCATTCACTCCCTAGAACACATGGTCTCAGGATATTTGCTTCACAGTATCAAAAGAGCAAGCATATCTGTCTAAGCCAAATGTGATCCCTCCCACCTTATATTCTGAGCTAAATTCTGAGCTATTATGTACTCTTCTCTTTTTTTTTTTTTTTCTTCTTTTTTTTTTTTTTTTTTTTTTTTAATTTTAACTGACAAGTACTAGCTCAGAGTTTTTGTTTTGGCACAGCTCTTACCTTAACATGCTGCTCTCTTAATATGGTAAGAGGTGGGTCTATCTGGAGCCTTGGAGAGTAGAGCCACAATGAACCTCTGTAACTGAAATACAACTCTTAAAGCATCTCATTTTTATTAAAATTAATGAGAAAATAACAAATTTTATTGGAAAATTAGAGCAATTGGAAAATTTGAACTAACAAAAACTAGATTTTGGGTTTGAGAGAGGTGATAATTTTTACTGTTTATATTCAGCCCTGAATGAAAAAAAGTTGAACTTATTTGCACACAAAGAGAAATACAACTGATGTGGCTGCATCTGTATCTTACATTAGGTGAACAAAGAGGAGCTGAAAAGGTTGTGCATGAGCTGCATGTTTGCAAGATAATGTCATCTTCTTTAATTCTTCTATGGCATCTTTTATAGATACTTCATTAATATCACCACCACACAATTGCAAACTATCTAACATCTCATTAAGAATTCTGTAAAAAAGTTCAAGGTCATGAATAATTATTTTGCATATATTCATTTTTTCTACAAGCTGGCTTCTCTTCTGACATAGCTTTTTAAAAGCTGCTTGTGAAACATCAATGCAATACTCAGGAGGCATTCAAAATGCCAACTGGCCAAAAATGTCTCTTTCTAACATCAGTTTTACATTAGTCTTGAAAATTGGTGTAAGGACATTTTTGCTTGTTTCCGGCTTGATTTCTTTTGTTTCACGGAGAGGCAACCATACCAGTTTGCACTATAACAGAGAAGACCTTGAGAATCCCAATAGCATTCCCACTCTGGATTAATGGGAAATAAGCCAGCTAGAATAAAAATTTATGAACTTCCTGTCCATGTGTGCAAACTTGGCCCCTTTATGCCTTTGGTTAGTTCATAACATACTGGGGGGAAAAAGAAGGTTGTTTTTGGAGGTAATTTTATTTCCATCCACTACATCAGACACTTTTAGACCCACACACTACAGTGAGCTGTATGATACTCCAAAGAAATAAACTAGACCCTTGTACCTGCAGTCTACTTAGTTATTTCTGAAAATAAAGCAGCTCCATGTGAGCAGAGCACTCTTGGGAATAATACATAATGGTCTCTGTCTGACATCACCAGTTGTAGCTGACACACACACTCAGGCTAGAATAAGACAAGTAGCATGTAGCTCATTTGAAAAGCCCTCAGAAGGAGGAGGTTGCCTTGTCTGCTGTCTTTCCTTGTGTTTTCAGGAAAAATACTTGCATATCCCTGTGTTCTGAGCAAGCAACACAGAAGGAATACACTAAGAGAAAGATTTTTCTGCACAGATATTCAAAATAATCAAGTGTGTGATGGTTATACTGCCATGGAACAATAAGAAAAAAAATCTTTAAAAATTTTCAGTAAGGTTTTTATCATTTGACTTTTAGTCACTACTTTACTGCTGTCCTTTACCCCAGGCATTTTATTCCAATATATAGTATAATTATGCTCTTGTAATGTACTTGTTTATCACTCTTAAAACTAACTTCTGTACACAGTTATGTTGAGGAACAGCAAACTTTATTGGCATACAATAGGAAGAAACTGAATTTTAAAATTTTAAGAAAAAGTATGGAATAGAAACTTCAGACTCATTTTTTCCACCTTTCTTCAGTAACAACCTTTAGACATTTACGGACTGAAATGGGAAGTAGAAAATCCAATGTCTCAAAATTTATTCTCTGAAAACTATAGCCATACTACTCTCTCACCAAAAAGCCTCGTAAACATCTCACATTTGAATCTTCCAGGATATGACCTGTTTTCACTTTTTAGATTTACCTTTTTGAAAACTAGTCAGGAAGGACATAGTGTAGGCTGTAAATGTAAGTTCTTGAGTCCTGATAACCCTAAAAATTGAATATCAGGCCACTAATATTATTAAATGAATACTGACTTAGTTGTGTTTTAGGGTTGATGCGTTTGCTTACCTACAGCCTTTGCAAGTATGCAAACATGCTTAAGATAGAAACATCTGATGAATGTTAGTAATATCCAGTGAATCTCCTTCAACCTTGCTCAAATAATTTTTATCACATTTGATAAAACTAGTGTCACTAATGTGTAATCCATGTAATCCTTAACACCACCAGAAATATATTACCAAATATAATTTGGATTAGTGTGAGAGAATATTTCTATAGAATGGAAAAGCGGATCTTTGAGTATGCTTTTCAAATCTATATGTACACTCAATGCCATAAGTGTAAATTTTCTGTGTAAAATTATTTGCATTTTTACGTGTAGAAAGATCTGGAATCTTTAGATTCTAAGTTTTTTAATTTTGGTTGCTTTTATTTTTCCTTCCTTCCTTCCTTCCCTCCCTCCTTCCTTCCTTCCTTCCTTCCTTCCTCTCTTTCTTTGCATATTTTTTACTAAAAAATAAAATTATAAGTGTTAATAATTATTATTAATATGCATATATTTTTTAAAAAACTCATGTTGAAATTTAGGGAGAAGATCATTAGCACTAAAGTCACAGTTTCTTGACAGGAATAAAAAGTTTTGATGTCATACTTCAATGCTTTGATGTATTAAGTTTCAGTTCTCTAGTCCAAAACAAGTTTTAGCTTTGAAATTTAAAACAGCCCATTAGATTAGAACAAATATCTTTGTATACTTCATGGAGTTCTTCCTTTTATTTTTTCCAATCCTTGAGTGCTATGCAAGGATGTTAATGACCACAGGAGACATGAAGAACACGGAAATCTCCTTCAAGGTCTCCTATTAGCACCCTACATTTTAAAGCTCTGTTATTAGACCATCATGGTTTGCTAATGGCTAATAAATATATGAAAAATTATTGTAGCTATCCTGTAAAATTACTTCAAAGGTTTTCATCTCTAGTGAACAGTCTTCTCAATATGGATTTTTACAATCACTTTGCTCATACATATATGGAAAAAAAATCTAGAGTAAAAATCCACTGAAGCTATTTTGTTTACAATTGTAAAATATTTGTATGATGCACACTATTTGTTTAACTGGGTACAAAATGATCCTTCCTCACACTTGTTCTTAAGTCTTGTAGACTGTGCATGAGAAAAGGTGTGCAATTAAGTTTTTAGGCCACCTCCTCGACATTATTAATTCAAGTTAGTTGGGAAGTAAACGGTGCATCTCTTTTTTTTTTTCTGTCCACATTACAAATGGTCTGTGGAGCACCTGTGGGCAAGTTTGGCATATGCATCTATCTGCTGATACACACCCACATAACATGTGCCTTGCACTACATAAATTACTAATAAATACTAGGTCAGATTGACCAATAAATTCCAGCTGCTTTGTGCTGCCCTGTTCAATATAAAGCAGCTGTATGCAAGTCTCATCTGGCTGATTCAGATGGATTTACAGTTATTTTGGCTTGGCAACACCACACAAATCAATCCACGTATATTGATGAGACTCGGTCAATACCTCCTTTGAAATCACACAAAATGCATAAGAAAATCTAACCTTTCAACAATTATTTTAAACATCCACTCTAAGAATCTGAATCTGAAGAGATAAGGTCACATTAGTAAAGATAGCCAGTAAAGGTTAACCATTTAAATTGTACATCTGTAAGAAGTTAAAGTACACTACAGCAATTAAACTCACGAATATAGGTCAGCACTCTAATTCCATGTCTGGTTTAATCTGATCTACAGAAAGGACAACTTTTAAACATTTTTTTCCATTGCAAGTTCAATGGGAAATCAAAATATCTGAAAAAAGGATGAAATCCATTTTGCTAACAAAACAAACTTCATCAGAAAAAATCTTGTAAATGATCTGTAGCTTAAAAACTTATTTCTGCCTATTCCTGGAAATTTTTGTAAGATCAGAGGCCTTTTAAAAAGCAGAAATGTCCAACATCTGTTTCTGTGTTTCATGAATGCAAGACAAAGATAAATTAATACCATATGTGAAGCAATATGATTCAAAAATCCAGATTTGTTGGAATTTCCAAAAATAGGTTTTCAGGTTTGTATAATAAATAAAATCAAAGACAAAATATTTTTTTAGTACTTATCCTGAAAAATTAAGGAATTCCTCAATCAAAAAATAGAAAAGTATGGTTTATATATAAAATAAAATTTCTTTAATATTTAAGGAAGAGAACTGTGATAAAATACAAGAGTCTTAAAGGAATCATGCAATGAAAATATTTAGACTGAATGACGTCTTAGAAGAATCAAGAGGAAGTAACATAAGAATATTCCATTTGCCTTTGGCATTTGTATTTTTGTTTATTTTAGAAAGACCATAGCCTTTCAAAAACCTCTTCTGTCAGGAAAGATTATGTCCTATGAAGGTTATGTCCTAGGCTGTGGCTTGTAAATTTTTCTTTCCTTTTGCAGAGGAGTCTTCATTTGACTATTCCCATGAAGAAAGAGACAATTCACTTATCATGGGCTCCTGTCAGTTTTCATGAGAAGTCAGGTTACAGGGTGTAAACAAAGCAAGTTGATGATGTCAAAGAGTCTCTCAAGTTCCATGCTGCAGTAGACACTAGACATTTGAGATTGCTGATGGGCTGCTTTGTAGATGACTATGTTTGTAGCTTCGAAGACATTGTGTTTTGGTGTACCGCTGCTTTCCAGATACTTTGCTTGAAAGTTACCTCAGCCATTTATTTTTTCTTAGCTTTAGGTTCTTCCTGAATATGTGTAGCCCAAATATTCTCCCAGGCAAAGGTTAGAATTTGCTCCCAGATATTTCTGGAGTAGGTTCATACCAAAATGGTAACCTTTCTCAATGGTAAAAGTAGTTCAGGCTTAGTCTGTGGCTGAAAGAACAGCATGAGCATCAACCCCCAGCCTTGACTGTATGTAATCCTAGATGTAATGCCAGTTGCTGTAAGACAGAAGAGGTGCGGAAGAGATCATTTGTTTAATTTCTTTTAACCACAGAAATTAAACAATCTAACTGAAAATATTTACGGAATAAAACAGAAACTAAAATATTGCCAAATTAGAGGGAAAATCCCAAGATTTTGTAATAAGTTTAATTGATTTTGAAATTTGATGACACTGTAGGTAAAGAGAAAAAAAAATACCATGGTTAATGGATAAGCATCCTCCTATGAAAACAGTGTTCAAAAGCCAAAGTTCACGCAGAAAAGCAAAACAAAACCAAAACAAGCAATCCCCCAAAGAAACAAAACAAACAAACAACCAATCACAACAATAACAACAACAACAACAAAAAATCCCACAATTTGCCCCTAAAATAAACTAAGAAAATAGCCTAAACCACCATCCTGTTATGTTGCTAACAGTCCCATGGGGTCACTGCCACTGTTTCAGCTCGACAAGTAAAAGATAAGTGCTTTTCACACCATATCGGTTTTCAGTGTTGCTCACAGGCCAGGGAAGAATGAAGATCACTGCTCGAGACTATACCTTGAAACTTCTGTAGGGCTAGACTAAGCCTTTTCACCAGAAATAGAGCTAGTAAGTCTTGCTCGAAAAGACTAGTAAGTTTCCAACACTTTCCCTTCCCTTTTCAAAACAAGACCATGAAAAACAACTAAAAAATTATTTAGATGCAAGTGGAGTTTAATCATTTGTACAGTGTAAAATGTGGAGGAGAGCTTTAAAGCTTTTTCTTCCTACCACTATGGATGTGTTTGATGCATTTCTGCATACAGATTTCTGTATCTGCCCTGAAGGGTCTGCATGTTATCTATGAGGTGACCCTGAGATTGGCCCAGTTGCTTAGAACATGGTGATAATAATATCAAGGTCACAGGTTTGGTCCCCACACAGGCCATTCACTTAAGAGCTGGACTCAATTATCCTTGTGGGTCCCTTCTAACTCAGAATATTCTGTGATTCTAGCAACTTGTATAATAATTTTGGACAAAAAGAGGTTAGGAGAGGGTGAGTAATCAGTGGCAGAGAAGCCTCTGGCACCTTTCTCATTAGTTTCAAAGTGGTTTCCCTACAATAAGTATCTCCAGAGGTGTCAGTCTGGACTTACTTACATGGATGTACTTGAGAGCGTTACATGATCCTCCTTTTTGAGAACTTGATTAAACAAACGGTTCCCAAAGCACTTGGGAACAGTGTGAACACACAGTATTACTAGAATTCACCTGCCATAATACTTGATGTTGCACTGAAAATTTATTTTGAATTTTTTTTAAGCAGGTGTCAAAATGATACATTGAATTTTCATTTATAGGTACTAGATGACTATAATTTCAAATAATGCAGAAAGTAATTGCAAACAAAGTAGATTCAGAACTTGAAGATCAGACTAGATCTTCAAAGAAAATTCATATGGTTTGGTTTACTGTTAATATATAGGTTTTCAATGAATTTCTAAACTCATTTCGAGATGGAAGTGCCCTTACTATGACCCTCTCTATCAGAAAAAATGTTCATTTGCAGTGAAACATATGGTTTTCTGACTTTTGGAAACTAAATGAAAATTAAACTTTCTCTAGTCATATTTTATATTAATTTTTGAACTTCAGAGATGTGGAAATCTCACAGGAAGTCCCTTTTGGAATTTATGATACTGCCTATATTTGGGGTCTCTTAGCTGCAAAATATTTTAAAAGATTCCCTATATAAATCAGGAAAAATAAGGGGAGAAAGTCAGGTTTTATATGCAAAGTATAACATCAATAACTACTGATAAATCATATTAAGAATTTTTATAAGCATGGGGTGGACTTCAGAAAATAAAATCTTAAGAAACAGCAAAAGATGACATCATCCAGTCAATATTTTGGAAGGCTGTATTACTTTTGTTTACATTTCATACGGAAATAATAGTAGACTTACAATTTTTTCTCGCTGAGAAATGACCCTCAATATCATCTAATTTTAAAACATTAAACTCTTATCAGCAGTTTGCGGAAGAAATGAAAATTAAATCATTCAAATCAGAAGAGCAAAATATTTAAAAAACAATCCTGTAAATGTGTACCTTAAGTGTGCTGTTTCTAATATCCTAATATTACAATGGACATCAGCACCAAAAATCTGCTCCTCTATCACAAAGCCTTAAAAAAGCAGGACATAAGGCATTGTGGCTGCAGTGAGTAGTGCAATGCCACAGTCAGTACTTTGCCTATATTTCTAGCTTTTCCCCATCTGGAGGCTCCAGACTGCATCTATTGGTATGATCACTGAGACAAAAACAACTGCTTTTCCAATTTAGAAAAGGTTCTGAGGGGTAGAGTGAATGACCCTATTTGCATCACAAGGGAAGTGCTTGGAAAGGTGTAATAATTTATACAACAAATTAGTCCTTCTTTATTGGTTTGTGCTCCATTGTACTCTTGCAACTTTTACATAACCATCAAGTCTTTGCAAAAATAAAGATGAAAGAGAAAACCAAAGTACTAAATAATCTCTTCTATTTTTTTTGCTTTAAATAAAGAGAAGAAAAAATAGTTGTAAAACTATCAATTTGCTTGCAACTAAGGAAATCACAAAATGCTGTGATGAAAAGCCCAAGCCCTTTAGTAACAAAGGAACACATGAGAAAATAATAGAATCATGTACAGAGTGCATATATACTTAAGTGCCTTGTATCAATCAAGAGAATGATTTCAGTAACTTCACTTTTCACTGAGGACCTGGACTCTACCCTTCAGCTTTTGTCCCTTTTCAAGACAAAAGCAGCAGCACTGGAACTCATGCTGCTGCTGCATACATGGGCATTACAACATATGCTGGTTGCTCACCTTTATCCACAATTAAATGGCTGCAAAGGACCTAATCTCACTCCATGGGGTGCAGCCATTAATGCCTAACCTTCATTATCCAGGATAACCCTCTCCTTTCCTGGCAGTTTATACATGACAGCTTAGTCATCTGAGCTCCATTCATTCTCACAGCATGCATGCAAGTCACAGTACTTGAAACTAAGTTGACTTCTAGGAATGATCCATAGATGGTTTGAATTCCTGCCAAAGATAATATATCTTCTGAGGAAAAGGGGGAAAGAAAAAAGACAACACAGAAAAGCAATAAAAGAATAAGCTTTATGGGAAGAGCAGCCTCTTTTCCCATAAATGATGAATCAATCCATTATATTTGTGATAATCAATACCATGGATCCTCTTCATGTCAAGGTAAAAAAACACCAACTTGGTAAGGAGACGAATCATTATTTATTCATTCATTTCAATAACATTTATCACAATGAGCTAATGCGATATTAATGTGGCTGTAATATGTACTTCCATAGATAGGAATTTCACTGTAATATAGGAATTAACTACTGTAAGATGGTTTTGAAGAGTTATGTAAATTGATAAATAACACCAAAAAGCTTTTTAAATAGAGGTAGGCATGAATCTATCGACGTGCTACATTCTGGTGGAGACGGGAGGGTGCCCACATCCTGCTCCTGTGCCCACACTTGCAGGTATGTTAACTCTCTGCTTTGCATTTTCCATGAATTATTGCCTACAGCAACAGCCAGTCAACTTTTCAACATTGTGGTCCTGTTCCAGGAAATATTGATGTGGGAGATTAGTAGTTCTGGGAATGGAATCAAAGCTGTGATGAGGCTCACTGGTGCCTAGGAGGAGTTTGGGAGTCATGTGTGCAAATGGCACTCTGAACACCCTGGCACACCGAGGGAGGTGAGAGCTTCCCAGATTTGCCTCCCATAAGACTCTTCAAAACTGGCTTCTGCCATATTGCTATGTTATGGGCAATAATTCCAAAGAGACTCATCCTATGTGACCAGTTCTTGGGTGTGCAGCGTGGGGTGGGATGGGATGGGATGGTGTGGGGGACTTAGACAATAAAGAAGGACCTTCTCCATTCTCACTCAGCACAGCACTGAGTTTAGCAAGGTACTGCAGCCCTCTGCTGAGGCTGTAAGCAGCACTTAGGGTGTTAATGAAGGAAATGGAAAGCTGAAGAAAATGGAGGAATGAAGGAAAATGGAAATGGAAAACTGAAATATCAGAATACATAAAAAACCCCAACTAAACAGCAAACCACCTTCCTACTTAATGCACTGTATAGATCAATTGTATCCCTAATCTCACCTAACATTTATATTCCCTGGAAAGTTGTAAAACTCCAAGATAATGATGAAAATTCCACTTTGAACACTAAATTGTGATGAACCTTCAGTAGTTCTTTTCAATCAGTATTTCCATGAGTGTATGATTCAAATTATCTGTAGAAAAGATATAGTTTTCTAGTGTAATCTACCTGTGTTTTTCTTTGAAGCATTACCTGCACATTGCCAGATATACTAAATGTATTTGGGCTATAATTAGTATTTTTCACAAGAAAAAGATACTGCTATTAGGCTAAAAATGCTCTATGTTCCATTAAAAAAAAAATTTAATCTATAGGTTTAATAAATTTAATCTTCCAGAGATATCCATTATCAAAGAATTTCAGTGTTACACATTAATTCAGTAACTATACTTTGAAGCTCAAAACACCTAAGTTAGTTTTATTAAAGATCCCATATTTATGCTTTGAATGAACAAGTTTAAGTGCAGTAATGAGCCTGTAGCAGCACAAACTGTACCTCTGCGTCTGCAGTTCTGCAGTCTTGGTTCATATTTGTACACACCTGATGTGCACACAGAGTTCCCACATTGCAACAGTGTTCTACCATATATTAGTCTCAATATTGGTTGTCCCCACCAAAGTCTGTTCTAGACTAACCTGAAATGTTTTCACAGCAAACAACAACAACTGTATTTAGTATGAATTATCAGATTTTTGTGTCTGATAGTTTGTTACTCCATTCAATGCAGCAGCAACGCAGTTGATCTGCTTTGGTAACGGGAAGTGAAAATTATTGTATTTTTAAAAATATTTTGGAAATTCTCTCTGCCATCCTGTAATTTAGGATCATTTTTCAGACCTCTGGATTTTTTTATTCTTTAAAATCCAATTATGTACATAATTTTCAGATTTTTTTAATCTCATATGGGAAGGCAAGGGAGAAACAAATATTGCAAAAAGTTAAATATCATGAATATAGTTTGGAGCCATCAACAATATGTGTACCCAATACTGTAGCCTGTTACCACAAGAGATTCTTCCTACTATATTTTTAGTTAGCAAAACTGTTAATGACTTCTGTGCCTTAGCTGCTTATCATAAAACGGGTCAGTTAAAACTTTCTGACTTCCATCTTTTGTCTGTCCTGTCTGATAACCCTCTGGGAAAGCACTTTTTATAAGTGCATAAAACAATAGGACCTAGATCATGGCTGACATCTTTACTGAGATCCTATCAAATGGTCATAAGCAATTATTCAAAAGGAGCTTTGTCAATGAATGAGATCTGTGATAAGCTGGGAAGGTTAATATTTCTGTCAAGAGCATAGATATCTATTCATTGCATAATCAGGAGTGCCAAAGAAATACCTCAATATTCTTTATTACAGAAAAAGAAGAGACTTTTGAAAGTATTTTTATTAAAAATCTCTGGTATATGATTTTCTCATCTAGAGATGAGAAATAGCTCATCTATTAGCTTATGAATGGTTTTGTAGCAGCATAGAAAGTTATGCACCTGAAGGTAAAGAGGCACAGTGGACATGGGATAAAATTTGGCTAGTCATAAGTATCATTTTAGCTTCAAGAAATGTCACTTTCATATATATGTGACATAAATTTAAAATTATTTTGATTACTTTATTACAAACCAGGAGAAAGAAGACACAGTAATTTTAAGAATGTTCCATATTTTATCAGGAGTTGTTTGAATTCACAGATGTAGCTTGAAATAGTTCATTAATATTATAATGTTGATTTTATTTCTGTTAGCTGGCTATTTCTCTTCTTTTAAAACCTTGAAAGGCACATGAATATAATAATAACAATAGATCACTTATTGTTCTTTCACCTCAATTGTTTCAGTTCCAAGTATTCTAATAATAGATATGATTTTCAGTATGTTTCTGATACAGTGCTGGAATTGGAAAAAAAGGAACAAAGGATAAAGTGAAGGTCAGTAACTGTTATTCTCATAATAAATCACAGGCATCTTATATTTTAACCTTATTTCGAATTTTCCTAGCAAATAGATTGGGAATTTTCTTTTTTTTTTTTTTTCTTTTGAGAAACACGGCCAAAACATAACATTCCTGAAAGCACTGAGTAAGCCTCAAAATCTCTTGGTGATACCCAGAAACATGATGTTTCTTGGTTTGTTTTCTTTTTAGAAATGGAAAAATAATTATAAAACATATTGTGCTAATAAATCAAAAAAGGCGCTTGAAATAATCTCATAAAATGTTATGGCTTAAATAATGCCCTTCATCAGTATTCTTTGTTTAACATTTTATGTTTATTGATAAATGAAGATGCATTTAAATAATTCAAACAAAACATTAGCTGCAAGCAAGGAATTAATAATTGATAGGACTGGAAGGGGTTTTTTTCACTTGGGAAATAGATAATATTAGCTTAATGTGGGGTTGTAGGAACAGAGGAAATGTAATGGATCTGCCTCCTTTAAACTGATGATTGTTATTGTGGTCTGAAAGTTGCTACAAAGGCAAAAGCAGGGCAGCTCTGTAACAGCAATAGATTTCACTCATAGGAGCTGACAAGGCAAATTGTGGTTTGATATGCCAGATTTATACAGAGGACGGGATCTAATAAACTTAACATACACTAAAAGAAAAAAATACATGGTGTTAAAGTTGCATCTGAGAATTTTCAAATGTCAAAACCTAAACAGTTTCTAAAGTCTAAAATGTTCAGGTTTTTTTCACCTCAGTTTCATCTCTTATGATTACCTCCTTCCAGAATTTTGTCTAAGTCGGGATCCACTAATAAAGATACTGTAAAACTGAAGTAAATGCGTTCTTGAGGATTCTCAGAGGAAGACCATTTATTCTAGAAACACTCATCATAAGGTTTTATTTAAGCTTGCTTGCAAAGATGCCAAATTCTTCCAGCTGTGCATTTGAACATGGAGATGTAGAAAAACACCTTTGTCAGGTCCTGTCTCAGGAAGGAAATTTCTGTTGTTCCTCGGGTTGTGTCTGGTGATAGCAAAACCCACAGAATTATTTTCAAATTAGATGCACAACTCCCAATTCCATTTGCTCTTGGAAATTTAGGATTTATGGTGATCTGAAAGTCTACCAAAACATATTTTCATTTATATATGGCCTTTGTGAATCTACAATCTAAACGTTCATTTTACACTCTAGCAGCCAGGATTTGCATTTGCACATGTAACTGACATTTGACTTCATTGGTTTGATAGGTGGGACTAAATTTAAAATAAATTTTTAAAAAAATTGTAGCATAATTCTATAAAAAAAATCATAGAAGCTAATGGTCCAAAAACATGAAATTAATGTTGTTCTAATCAAAATCTTTTTGACAGTCATAAACAATAATATAAAAGGTGTAATCTGATCTGAAAACCAATAGCATTTTTCAGGTTTTAAAAGTAAGTCTGAAAGATCTCAGCCTTATTGTACTTGATCATGACTACTGGAAACCATGCCATTATGGTACCAGGGTTTTACTTAAAGGTAGTGCTAGAACAGCCAAACACTTCTAATAAAAGTATTAAATAGAACATTCTTCATTACTTAAACCGTTGTATCTTGTGTCATCACTTACTAAAGATGAATGTGCCATATTACTGAAAATGAACAGTTGTGTTTTCTACCTATTTTCTGCAGGGGTAAATGGTCATAAAGGGATCAAGGCAGTGAAGAATCAAGTTCTGTATCTCTAGTTATGTGTGCCAAGTTCATACCTGAACATCTCCCAGAATAGGTTTTCTGAAGCAGACAGATTGTAAGCCTGCACAGAATTGGTTTCAGAAATGCAAATGGGAGAAAGCAGCTTTGTTTTCCAGCCATTGCAACACTCGACATGACATTTAGATAGACTTGCTTGCATTGACAGTAGGCACATATGTCTACTATTTTGTTTTAAAATATATGTATTGCTTTTAATAACAACATTACAGCTGTTCACAAAATGACGCCTCTAGACAGAAGCACTACAATGAAAAAAGAGTATCAACAGAAGGACTGTATCTGCATGCAACTCTGCAGTTGCCAAGAAATGAAGATATAACATATGGTCATTTTGTAAAGGTGAGCTGAACAAAAAACAAGCAGCAACCTAGCCAATTTTTGTCATTTGAATTCTCGTGTTCAAAACCCAATTTACTTTCATACGACTCTTGCTAATTTGAATGATATATTTATTAAAATATGATACAGCCAGCCCTGCAACTGGGAAAACAATTTAAAAATAAATTTGTGGAATGGTATGTTGCCAATTTTTCACTTGTCTAGAGCTATCCTTTAAAAATTAATGTATAATTTTGCAGCAGAAGAATCGAATGCTATTAACAGCTTGCTAGCGTGAAGAGAGGAAGTTGTAACTTATATTAAATATCCCACTGTTGATATGCCTATGAATGTCTTCCCGTGATTTATCTGTTTATTGAACTGCCTTGGAAGGGCCACTTCTCATAGGAATGCATGGGGGAATGTTAACATAACCCAAGACTCTGATAATCTTTCTGGACATCACCCAAAAAATGACAAGATTTAGGAAAAAACTGATAAGATTGGAAATGTTTCATTTCCCACCATAGCAATTTATAGACTGTAGGGAAAGTGTGGGCTCCAGACAAGCTGCTGGTTTAGGCAACATTACTGTTTTTGTACCCAAATAGCCAACAAAAATTCATAGTTGCGTGGGTTTTTTGTCGACAGAAAAAAAATCTGATCCTTGATCTAATTCTGCTTACTGATAATGAACACATATATCTTTGGGTCCCTAAGTGCCTTAGGAAGATAACAGGAAGGAAGCTTTTTTTTCACTTACAGCACTATATCTCAAGCTGCTCTTTCCTTTCTTTTCTTTGCAATTTCAGATCTCTTTGCAGATGCACTGTAAAGCCCCATTCATGCATGATATTTTCTCAACATTTCCCCTCTTATTGTCTAGTTCCCTACGTTCTACTTGTCCACAAAGGCAGAAACTTTACAAACAGAAGCCTAAATTTATTTATTTTATGTTTTTGGGATTCTGACATATGACTGTGCTTAGAATAGAAGGCATCACTTTTCCAACTCCCTTAAGACTTTTGTTATTTTAACTGTGTTACACAGAGCAGTTACAGTTACTTGCTTTGTTTCCAATGCATTTCAGCTCTGTCCTTACCAAGACTATTTATAATGAAGGGTAACAATATATTGCAAAAATTTTTAATCCCATCTAAGAGTTATGGCGTTAGCAAGACCCTGATATCATTTGGCCAGCAGAGTCGGCTTAAAGAACTCCTCCTGTCTTCATTTACCTGAATTCTCAAATCTCGATTCCTTTAATACAGATTTAAATGATAAAAAACAAGAGAGGAATTTTAAAAAAAAATTGTATAGAGCAAGAAAAGCTGTGCATTCTATTTCCCCAGCAAAACTGCTGCAGCCAGTGCTATTTGCACAAAAGGCTTGAGCACAAATGTTAACTTAACATATTAAACTGGAAAGAAATCTATCAGGCGGGAAAAATAATTGTCACTGCAGCTGTGTCACAGTCCTGAAGAAAGATAAGAACCCGTAAGAGACAAATGCCTATCTGCATTTCAGATCAACTATCTAATTTCCACGAGCAAGTCAATGGCTATGGCAGGGTTTCTACCTCAACTACTGTCACTGTTTCAGGCTCAAGAGTCAATGCTCTTGAAAAACTCCAGACCATCACACTAGCTGATGGTCATAGTGAGAATAACATTTGTCAATACTGCTAGCACTTGAATCTAGGCCAATAGGACAAAGCAATGGGAGGGCTGAGAAAAATCAGGACTCACT
Source organism: Phainopepla nitens (assembly GCA_013400175.1). Lineage (NCBI taxonomy): Eukaryota > Metazoa > Chordata > Aves > Passeriformes > Bombycillidae > Phainopepla > Phainopepla nitens. Next base: position 1,108,733 of record VXBQ01001792.1, on the reverse strand, counting down.
CAGTAGGACAGTGCTCAGTTATCCCCATCTAAGAAGCATCTTTTGGTTTAGGATAGATGCTACATGGAATACCAAACAAAATATCCAGGAGTGCAATTTTTTGGTTGATGAGGCTAGCTATCACATTTTCAGTCAGTTTTGTGGGGGAATCAAATACCACAGTAACTCCCCTATACACATTGCAGAGAGAACAATGAGGCCCTGTCACTATTAAGATCTTCCTAGAAGAGATTTTCAGTTTAATACACTGCTTTTCATGGCGGTAGGTTGAAGGAAATACTACTTGAGATGCTAAGTTTCAAACATTAGACTAAACCCATGGTACTTTTAGTCTGTTTTCTGAGAAGAACATGGTGCCCAGAGTCAACTGTGCAGCCATTGCAGGCATAGCTCTCTTTAATCCACAGCAGCACCACTTTCCAACCTACCCACTCAAGTACAGTCACCAAAGTCAATGAACATCTGATAATTAGGAGGAATGATGAGCCAGCCTTTTCTCCTTATGATAACAGGAAAAATAGCTCATGTAATACAACACTGTACATCGATCCTTTTTTGATCAAGGGAAAAAGATTTTGCAGAGGCATCAGATCATCAGGAAAAGAGGCCAGTGTGTATCTCTATACAGCCTTGATGAAACTTTCTCTTGTGCATTAGATACTGTTCTAATCCCTTCAGTGCTCAAAAATATAGACAAATAAAAGTGAGTACAGCACAAGCTGAAGAAATGAAAATAATATTTAGAGCTATGATCTCAATTTAAGAAAAGCTGAATGAAAAAATATATTACCTCGAGTGAGGATGAAGTGATAACAGGATAACTATGTTTCTATTTCTAAATATTTCTTGGGTTAAAAAAAAATTTATGGGCCTATCCCAGAAAAACATGATTAATTTTAATAAGGATAAATTTTTGCTGAATATCAGAAAAGACTTGCTTAGCTTTCCATAGGCTAAGAAATAGAGTTTCTCATGGGAAATGGAGAAAACCTGGAACTTTTCAGAACAAAACTGAAAAAAGCACAGAAAATTTTGCTGCAGTGCTGCAGATGTGACCATCTTTTAGTTTTAGATTTGTGCATGTGTGTTACAAAATACTCATTTGGACTTCCAGGTTCTGCTTTAGCTATTTTATGGCAGCTTTGTATAGCAGTTTCCTTATTCTTATTTCTGTTAAAAAAAAAAAAAAAACATATATATATATAAAATCATTCTTTAATACAACTTTTCCTATTAGAATACTTCTGGAATAATGAAGAACATAAAATTATTTGTTATTTATTCTAAAAAAAAATTCATATGTACTTATCATAAGGATGTTCATTGATTGTAATGGATTTTTTCCATGTAATTTTAATTCAGTAGACAAGAAGAGTCTCAAGAGAACATTAAATTTTGAAAATTCAAACCTGACTTTTTTTCCTCAGAATTTAGATATAAAGTTAGTCTAATTCTTTTCTTTACATTTGGTCTAATTTAGTCTCTATCCCTAAACTTGTTAAACTTCCCAAGAAGCAAAATAAACACTTCCTTTACATCTTACTAGAAGCATACTTAATTATTCTACTTCATAAGGTGATTGTATGTTCTATGTTATATATGTTATGTTATGTTATTCTGCTTCAGTGTATCCAGAGGCTTTCCAAGACACTCACTGTAGCTTCCTGATTTTGAAAGAATGTTCTGTTTCTGTGGTCTGCCTCCTTTCCAGCACTGAATAATGATAAACAGATCCTGCAAAAATCTTTTCACTGATGTTTAAACTGCGGAACAAAATTCAGAGAGAGATAAGGTATCACTTTTCACCAAACATGTTACTCTAGCTGCATATCCTACATCTTGACTTGCTGCAATGTTTATTACAACACATTTTATGTATAATGCCATGAAGTGATGACAATCTGCTCTACTGTCATGGTGTGATGTTGAATTAATAGGAAGCAAGGTGAGGGCAGAGCAGGCAATCATTGTATGTGTTAACTTCATGATTAACCATTGGGTTCTTAATAAAGTCTTACTCTCCAGAACAGACTGCCAAATATTTTTGTCACTTCTACAATATTTTGTCAAAATATATGACCTTGCAAGTCACCTTTGAAGTTATCTTAATATTTCATGCATCTGAGACTAATGCAGCTTTTAAGAACTTCAGTGAGAACACACCTGATGTGTAAAATAATCCCTAATAGTGAGTGAAATTCCTAAAAATAGATCATATGCAGTGAAGTGTGTTGCAAGAGAATGCAGTGCATTTCTCTCAGTTTAACAAACTTAGTTCATGTTATTCATTAATTATGCTAGAATGTTTCTCCTTAAATAGAAAATAGAATAATTGGTAAATAGCATTTCCATCACAGGTTGTGAAATCTGTTTGGCAGACTGCAGAGATCAAAAGCTCTTGCTCAGTTTCAAGATCATCAACTGCCTCCTGCAGATTCATTAGTTGCTTGTCTGGCTGCACTAGTTCAAGAAGAATGTCACACATGCCCTCATATTAGAGAAGACTTGTCAAGGCATAAACTAGTCTGTCCTTCTTATCTCTCAGCGCAGCTGCACAGACCTTTTGCATCCATGGTGCATAAGATCATCAGCCATTCTTGCCTACAGACCAGGTCTTATCTAAAAAACTCAGACTGATTTCCAGTACTTGTTGATATGACTTTTGTCTCCATGATAAGGGAACTAAAGTCAAAACACAATATCATGCTATACCGGGTGAGAAAAGGCATCATGCAAATAAAAATTCCTTCCCCATGAAGCTTAAACACCAGGTGTGAACTAGAGACAAAAGTATAATATATACACATCATAATACTGCTTGTTTAACAGTTAATCATCTCAACAAAAAGATTTAATAAATTTTTATTAGACACCATGTAAAATAAAGTTGAAGGAACAGATTGATTGTAGACAGAAGGATAGCTTCACAGATATTGTTTTCAAGCATGGGAATTAGCCAGAAGGAAAGAAATAGGGAGCTGATTTTAAATTTAACAAAATGAAAAATGAAGCTCTGAAAAAGAAGATAGCTAGAAGCAGTTATTAATATATTGACAGTAATCCAAGGTGATAAAGTGGGACTAGGCTATGAAGAATCTGAAGAATCTCAATGGGCCATGCTCAGTGGGATAAAGTTTAGTTCAGGGCTCTTTTATCAAGAAAATTTTGCCTGCTCATCCCTCCTGAATTTGGTTAGAAAACTGATGAGGGAGTAACAAGTGAAAGCACTCAGCCTCAAAAAGGTGCAAGCAATACTGAACCAAGCTATTCATTGTAAGATTTCAATGCATGTTTGACAGACTGCCCCAGATCAGGGTTTATCGATGATAACACAGTTGAGTGATGATACAAACCTTCAGTTTTGCACATTTGGCAGATGTCTGTGCTGTAGTATCTGCATTTGCATAACATGGCTCAGTGTAGTCTGTGTTAATCAGCATTAGGAATACAATATCTAGAAAGTAAATTGTTCAAGATATATTTATTCTCAAACCTTTCAAGTTCATTTTTGTTAGCAACAGGAACGCATTTCAAGAATACAGAAGCTAAATTTTGTCACAGCCCCATTAACATGACCAAAGTTACCCAAAAACTTATTTTACCCTATGGAATTGAATCAAACCAAACTTATGCCATTTTGAAAGAAAAGCTGCCAGTCATATGCAGAAGCCTAGACTTTTAAAGGTTGCAAAACATCTGGTAAAAGTCCGATTTTCCTCAAGAAGATTATTACATTGATTTTTAAAAAGCCTTGATACATACGTACATATACAAATATAAGTAAGACTCATACTCATATTCTCTAGAAATTTACACTAAGAAAAAAATTATAGTCAAGTTTTTATCTTTAGTAGAGTTTATGTAGGATATATTGTGATTAACAGTCCACAGCTACAAAAGGAAGTTAAAATCTTTTAACCACTACGCAAAAGCTTTATTTCTTCAGTTTCAGCAGAGGCTAAGATGCAAACCTTAATATTAAAAACCTTCTTTTGGACATAATTTATTCAAATATTATCCCTAGATTTTCTACAGCATGATTATAATGCCTATATGAACTGAGGGAATCAAGGCCCTGAAATTCTGACCTGTCAAGTCCACCGCTCAGCCACTCTCTGTCTGAAGCTGGTATCAGATTCACTAGCATTTATCTATTGCAAATATTTACAGTGTTGCAATAGTTTATTGATACTTGACCCTGCAAAACCACCACAGGTTTGTCTCAGCTATTGCTTCTATTGGCTGACAGACTGCTGATTTCAGGCGTTACCAAGCAAGCAACCAGCAAGAGAGGAGCGGCTGGGAAGCTCTATAGAAACTATGAGAGTGTGGGATTTTGAAGGTTATTTGTACTGCAGTATGTTCTCTCTATTTTAGTGACAACAGTTTGATGTCAAGTTTCATTGTTTCTGTACAGGGAAGCCAGTTTTCAGCTATCTGGCAAAGATAAATTATGCAAAATTCTGCAAGGAATGTAATTTTAACTGCTTTAGAAATTGCTGGAAGTCTTGTGACATATAAGCTGAGCATTAGTAAGGCTGAGAGATTTTGGAACAAGACATACCTGTGGTTATAAAAGAAAAAGAGATTTGACAAAAGATATTTGAGACTTTATAAGTTGGATGATAGGTTGTTCAAATATTTTTGTTACAAGTGGAATTGAGGTAGGAAGCATTGTAGTATTTTTTCTGAACAAGTGGATGATCAAAATCTCCATTTAGAGTCTCAATATTTCCAATGGTTTGTCAGGACTTGTAAACTCAGGCTCTGGCTGAAGCTTCCATGTAAAACAATCAGTCTTATCTACCTGCTTTGTTGTGACTTTCTTACCCTCCATTTTCTCTTTACTCAAGGATCATATAGTGATACTGCATCTTAGATTCTAATACAATAGCCTAAATAGTACATATTCCTCTAATGCAATGAAATGTGAACTTAATATGCCATGTTGGCCAAAAAACCACATTGTTGTTAAATATTAAATATTAAATATATCTGGTTTTATTCTGATGCTCAATTAGTTTGTTAATAGTTATGAAATAAGCTGTTTGGTCTATTTTGCAAACAAGACGTGTATTTTCATCAAAATCCATTTAAATTCTCCATTTAGAAAAATATTTACATAAGCATTACCTATGACTTAATTCCAAGGCTGAAAACAAAAAAGATATTAAGAAAATCACAATCTCTTCATTTCTCTCACTTACAGAACCTGTCTCTACCTTCTAGCTATTTTATAAATGCTATAGAGTATATTTATGTCTAATAGAAAGCCACAATAGTAAAAAACTGCTGTCTGAGAAAACAAAGAACAATTAATGAAGAAAAAAAATCTCCAATGGAATGCCTGTTATTTTCCCTTAAGTGATACATTAGGTACAGGAAATCACATTACAATTTGATGTATGTGTCACTTTAAGAATGATTCTTGGATTGTGGAGGTAGCTTGTGTGTCGTATGATGTAAGTACTTTTATTGAGTAGGTAAATGTGTAATAGCTAAAAGCCTCATAAATCAGCTAAATGTTCTCCCAATTTATAGAGAATATTTGATCTGAGAACATTACCGTCTACTGAGCTGTTGAGAAAAAAAGAAGATATGAAGAGTGATGGAGATGGATATGTTGGATAATTTTTTGGATATATGGTATCTAGGGCTGCCTCTTTGTTTCTTGCATCTTTTGTACTCATTAACACCTGTGCAAGTGTAACATACTACCAAATAAAGGTTTTCTGCTTACCTACTTTAGCACTTCCATAGCTGCTTCCCATAATGGTAGAGTCAAACAGAATGAAATACAGGATAGATTTTCAGTCCTAAGATCTCTCTCTATTAAACAATAGTAGCAGTGAACAAACCCCATGGTTGAGAAATTCACCTAGCCATTACTTTCAGCATTTCAGTCCATCACTATTGAAGCAAAGAAGCAAAACTTTTTCTAATTTCAAGTACAAATGACTAATATTCAGTGTGTCTCTGCATATTCATTCTTAGTGGAACAATGGGGGACTTTGAAAAACTGTATTTATAAATATATATATAAACTAGATATAAAAGAAACTATATCACATGGATTCACTTTGATTCTCCTTTATAGGGCCCTTTACATAATACTTCACAAGTGCATTAAAAGTATTTCATATTTAGCAGCATCTGTCACTAATATTATAATCTGTACACTCTGATGAGTGAATGTGTTGACTGAAGCTGAACTTTTGAACCTGTTGCAACATCAGACAGCAAAGAACTGTTATTTATTTGCCATATTGCAATTATAAAATTAAATAACTATTTTCTGTGGTTACTCAAGAACAGGTGTTGAACAAGCCTCTGATTGCTAAATGGATACTTCAACATATTTTTGAAACTGATTTGTGAGAGCTCTGATGCTCTGAGGCATTACTTGTTGGATTGTTCACCTATTCGTATTTTATACAGCTGAATACCTTCCACTTTAAGTCTCATCAGAGGCCCTTAAACATCTTGTTTCACACAAAGTCGTTTTTCATCAGGCAAGAATGGAAGCAGTGATAGTCTAAAGTTTCTTTTTCTTTTCCTTTCTGACCACACAAGTGGTACATAAGGCATCAATCCCTGGAATCATGAGCTACTGCAGGATTTATTGTCTGTGTGAAATGGTTAAAATTTCTTCTATTAAAAGCAATTGTCTTTTAAAGTATAATCCTTTCTGGACTTTTCCCCTACAATTTAATACTGACTCATTGAGTTTTTGGGGAGTTAAGAGCAAAAGATTGTCTGACACACAGCTCCCTGATTTAAAAAACAGTATATCAAGTATCTTACCTTAGAATGTCCAAAGTTGTTATTGCCACAAAACAAGCTCAAAAAAAGTGTGGGTGGTTTGATAGATCTGTCCAGAGAGAACAGAAGGCAAGGAAAAGATGCTAATCCTAACAGAGTTATAAGAACAGAGGCATCTTTTCTTCCTGATCCTCCTCTTTTGGGTTGACAGACTGCTGTTCATTGGAGCTGTTTGGTGCAAAGACCATTTGGTGCACACGTGACTCTGCTGTGAGAATGGCTGACTCCAGCATCAGCGAGCACACAGAGTTAAGGAATGTTGCTGAGTTTCTCTGCAAACTGTGGCTCTAGGCTCTAGCCAGTCTTAAGAATTAGATCCAGGCTGCTAATGTGACACCCCAAGATACATTTCTATATGCCATCTCACCTGAATTCTACCTGACCACTTTACTGGCTCTGAATGACACTTAAGTTCAATCTGTACTGGTGTATGATCTGCTTAGTAAGGTCTATAAAGCACTAACAAGGTTAGCAATTTCTGTTGAAGAATGGTCCTGTTCAATTATCCTAATAATTCCTCTTTGACCTTAACCTCCCTAGAAAATAGAGCTCATACAATGTGCCTTAATTCTAGCTTTCCCTCCTTCTGAGCATAACTCAACTCTCAATTACATTTTTCCTTCAGCTTTTTCATGTTAAAATACACCTTCCTAAAAACTCTTTTTCAACCCTATTTAGCCAAACCAAACTTCCAATTTTTTCTCAAGAAATACCCTTCATATGCTGAAACACACACACAGTGAAAACTGCAAAAAATAAAAGTGTGATTTCTAAAAGAAAGTAAAGGCTTAGATGGTCAAAGTCTGTAGAATTAGGAAATAAAAGGCCAAACAGGTCTGCCTCTATAAATATGATGTCAATTTCTAGAACTGTGATCAATATAAAATTTCCCTCAAAATCAAATAAATATCAGTGGCAGGATACTCAAATGAAAAGAAATCTTGCAGGTCATGTTGCTGGTTTTCTTTGTTCTATGTAGTCCTGACAAAAAAAACCTCAGACACTTGTGAAAAAATGCAAAATGCTGAAATGTAGGCTAATAACTGCAACTGTCACAGTGATGCCAGCTATAAAAAAGTGCTAGTGTGATCCTTCTAATCTAGAAATGAGCTTAATCATAGTATAGATGTTTTGTCATCAGCCTGCTGTCGAGATAAATAATCTTTCTCTACTGCATCTACATGACAAATGTCAGTCAAAGCAAGATGGAATCCTTTGAAGGGAAATTGTAATCTATAAAATACATATCTTTGAGGAAGGATTGATTTGAACATCAAATGGAACCATTTGGCTTTGTACTGAAACACAGTAAATTTTTTCTAAGTGATAGTCTTGGGCAGTCTTATATAACTGAGGAACTTGAAGTTCTGGAAGTTACTATATGTTTGGGCAATAGAATAGAAAAGATGCTTAGAGGAAAAACAGTAGTTCTTTATCCTTGCATTTATGTCTTAGTTGTGCTCAGGGGTCCTCATCCAACTTCCAGTGAAATCAATGAGAGCTGGAAAAGGCCATCATAGCACAAACCTTGTGCCTGCAGGTTTTTTTCATCTTGATGTAAAAAGAATAGGCATACGGCTTTGAACATGTGAGAGGCATAAAACTGCTGCTTCAGGAAAGGACTATGGGGATATTTTTTTTAAATACAAAAAAGTTAGGCATCTAACTGTGACTTGTGCCTTTGAAAGCACTTGACTCACGGTCCAATAAAGCAATATTACCAACAGAAGTATAGATTCTTCTTGGTGAAATGTTCTTGAATAAAAGCTCTATTATTTTTTTCACTAATAATTCTTTGCCTATTTTTAGGATTTTTTTTCTCTTTATAGTGCTTATTAAATATTCAGTCCTGTTACAAATCCACTTTTTAAAAGCCATTCTTGTCTTAGCAACTAAAGATAGGAACCACACTAAATAAAATAAAAGAAGGAAGAGAATGCTTCAGGACAGTTTACTGTGGCAACTTCGAGGGCAACAGAATACCTAGCATAGCACACAAAAATGCTATGGTAGCTTTTCATTTCTTCCTCGATTCACCTCAGATATAACATATGGACAGTTTTTCTCCTTGTATGGATGATTCTTTAGATAATAAATGGAAGCATATAAGCATTAAAATAGTTTTGTATTTTTCATATCACTATGGTCCTACTAAAGTCACCTGTCTAGAAGAGGTTTAATTACTTTCAAAGACACTAAAAAAACTCTTTGCCTCTTTCAATACTAAACATATTTCACAAGACTTCCACTTTGAAAGTAAATCCATTAATGCAAATAAGGATAACTGGCTTGTGCAAAGGTTTACAGTTTTCAAAAAGAAACAATTGATTTTTCTAATCTTCACATAAAGATGTTGATTGTTAATAAATTCTGACACACTGTCTGCTTTTGCAGATAAAACCATCAAGCAATTCTGTTCAGATTCAACAAAAATAACATTACAAGGCTTCTAGATTTTACATGGATTGAAAAAATCTTACTTCAGTTTTGAGGAAAGCAGCTGTTGGAAAAAATAACTAGTGTTTAAATTGGCATGTGCAACAACTAAAATCTAAAGATAGAAATGAAACTTTAAGAAGAAACTGAATTTTTTGATAATTGCAAGTTATTTGGACCCAAGTAAGCCTGATCAGCTCCATACAGAAAAGATTGTTTGGCCCTTACAATTCTGAATTCTATTGTCTGAATTAAATTTTACTTCCTAAGGTCAAGAGTACTGGTCACAAGTCATCCATTTGCTGAGGAACCTTCAAAGCATTCACATGATTTCCTCCAGCTATATACATTGGAAAACTGATGTGCACACACTTGTATTTCTTGGCTGAATAAAGAGCCTCTCTATATTTTGGTGACATTTCTACATTCACCTTTCAGGAAGGAAACGATCACAAAATATAGAAGGCAAACTCTTGCTGTGATTCCTTGTAGATCACTTTTACACGGATGGATTTCTATTGCATCAATAGAAATACTTAATAACTTTCAACACTTTTTTCTTTTTGGTTGTATGGTGTGGGTTTGGGGGTTTGTTGATTAGTTTCTGGGGTATTTTGTTGTTCATTAGAGACTGATTGGTGATAAGACAGCTAGGACACCTAATTGGCTGCATACATGTGCACCATTACTTAATATGTAAGTATTTCTTTATGTAAATGAACCCTGAGATTCTAGGACGAATGCTGAAAGTCAGCCAGTGTTTTCCATTCAGCCTTTTTCACCAGAATTTAGGTGGTCCTGCAGTCACTGAGGAAGGGACCTTGAAAACAATTGTCCTGAACTTCATTTGAAAACTCCTATTAGATGTGGTCCATCACGTGTTTAGCATGCTAACAGTTCTGGCAGGAATGAGTTCCATGAGCAATACTTTTGTTTATTTTTACCACAGCATTTATCCTACTCAAACTCCAGGGAAAACATGGATTAGCATCCAAATTGCATTTGATTCATAACTGCAATACTGTCCTCCTTATTCTGAAAATTATCTAGTGACAGTAACTCCATCTAGTCTGAAAATATCACATATTACTCATCAAAAGATGGAAAATTGCACATAATGATATATTCTTAGCTCATCACAGAGAATTCTTTCCCCATTTGATAGCACATAATAAAAGTAAAAAAAATTTCTAGACATCTGTGACTTAACGTTTTTTCTAATATGCTCTCAAAAAGGTACATAAGAGAAATAAAGCACTTGCATCTAACAATTTGTTCCTTAAGGATTTTTAAATTATTTTTTAAATAAATAAAAGTGAGAATGCAAATTCTGTTCTGGAGAGTGTAAAGACCTTTCATGGTTTGAACCAGCTTCCAAATTTTCAGTTGAAATGTTCACAAGAGTAACACCTATAGTCACGTAGACAAACAACTGTTATAGTATTTGATATATCCATTTATAGATTTTTCAGTCTATAAATCTAGCAGCTACAGTGTTTAAGATATCTATGAAGTTGTGACTGTTAGACTTCAAGTAATTTTTAATCTGCACCTTTCTCCTTTACTGCTCAGCTGCTTTAAAATATAGATTTTCTCAGTTCCCCCATTTTTTAAACTACCTGAACGTAGCAAAATTGTAAATTACTAGTTGTTTTTCCTTATTACCTCATACTGCCTGTCATATGTTATTATACTCTCCTTCAGTTCTGACATCTACTTTGTAGCCCACACTAATGAAAATGACAATCGACCCAAGTCCTCTTTTCTTGCTTCAGCTGTCCTACAGGGGAAAAAATTTCTTTGGAAAAGAAGGCAAAAAAAATTAAACTACAGGAAAACCTTCAGATTCACTATTAAATAAGTGGATTTAAAAATCACTCATACATAAACAAAATACTTTACCCTTCTATTTTTTTTTTAATTTATACCACAGACAGGCCAGACAATGCAGTTCTCTGACAACAGCAGCCGTGAAGAATAATTTTAACACACAATCTTCCATAAGTCAAATCAAGCGGTGAAAGCCAACCTGTGTCTGCTCACACAGGGAACCAAAGGCAATTCCCTACCAGAGGACCCAGCACTCCAGTTCTCTGACTCATAACGCCTGAAGCGCCACCCAGCTCACTATACTTGCAAACTTGCTTTCTAGCATGTTCATTGATGGCATTTTTTAACAGGCCTTTTGTCTTTCTTCATCCTGCGTCTTTTAGGTAATTCCAAAATTTCTCAAAAAATTAGAGGAGCATAGCATTGAAACAGGTTGACTTCTACAATGAATGAGTCCCTCTGAGGACCCACACTAACATGGCTCAGTGAGCTCTGGCTACGGTTTACATGACTTCAATTACTCTGGGGGAAAAAAAGCCAGCTGATTTCATAGCACTTAGGTTTCATGGCATAAATGCTGTCTTTCTCAAAGGTTGCTTTTTGTATTGCCTGGTTTTCAATAAATAGTTTTGTATTTACTCTGTTCAGCAAGTAAAAAGACCTTAATATTGATAAAATAGCATGCTTAGTAATGACTTGTGATGATTATAAAACAATTATGGAATATTTCATTATTTCATGGCAAGACTAACTTTGTTTCTTTTGCTATGTTTGGTATTTTCAAATTAAAGCTCAGACTGAAACATAGATTAAGATACAACACTGAATTTGCACCAGTAGTTGGTTCTAAGTACTTCCTCTGTAACCTGTATTATCAACAGCATTACACAGATTGCTACTGTGATAACACTTTAAGCTGCTGTTCCAAATGGTCATCTGAAAAGATTTTTCTCACTTTATTTGTGGTTGAGGACAAAGAATAGAAAGAAGAAATTTGTACAGTCACCCTTATTGATATGAGTTCTATAGAGAGACTAGTAGCTACCTTTACATTTCAGCTTCCTCTGTATTACATTCTAAGAGCAGCTCAGAGGAAAATATCTGAAAATCTCCCTTTTTATAGTCTTGTTTAAAAGACTGATCACAGCTCATGCTTCTCCTGTGTTTTATACAGGTGTCTCTAAGTATGAATTGCTTCCCTGAAGAGGACAATGCCAGTTTTTAATAGTGAAGGCTGTCAAACCATTTGTTCTGTTCTTGTGATTTGGGCAGCATGGCTCCCACCCCATGTGTGATGTGAATTATTCAATATTTACTGCTGTGCCATTCCATGGCAAGCTCCTTCTGACAGCCAACCTGCCCTCACCAGTGGCATTGCCTTAGTTCTGGATACCTTCTTGTGGTACTGACATACTTTCAAAGGAAAATTCAGAAGTCGAAAAACTTCACTTAAAGCAGATTTCTGCTAGTGGAAAGAGGACAAACATAGAGGTTGTCCAAACACCTCTTTATATTCAGATTTCAAACACTGCAATGAATGCTTTATCATGCAGACAGTTGGGAATGAAATGTTATGAAAACCTCTTTCTTTCTTTCTTCTGCAGTGGCAAAGATCCATGCAGCAAGTGTCTCTGAGGTCAGGAATGGGAATCTTGGGAAAGCAACACATACCCTTCCCCGACCTTCTCTTGAAGATGTGTCCCATCATTTTGCAGGTAATTCCTACCATCTCTAACTAGTGGGCCTTAGAGTTTCTCAGCTGGGTTCCAGGCCCCTGGGTCTTCTTAGCTTTTTGAGCTTTCTGCATGACCAGTCTGAATGACATCTGCTAAGTATAGTAGTCTGCATCAATCAGATACAAGCTGAATTTCCTGCATCCTAATAGCTAGCGTTTAGAATGGATATCAAGTGCTGAAGAGTAGAGATTTTGATTCATACCAATCTGTTTCATTTTTATACCTGTTATTTGTTTTAATTTCAGCTAAAATTTCAGTGTCAATGTTTCTTGGCCTCAGTGATGTCTTTTGTAATAAGTTCTGAAGTGCAATTTTGTGTTAAAGAATAAAAATGTTTTGGAGCAACAGTTTTTTAACTGCTTCTTCCCACCTCTGAAGAACCTTGCTTTTGTTTTTTTTTCATGAAGGAGAGACCCTCAATCTGTATCCTCTATGCTCCTTAACAAAATACGCAACTTGATTACAGAAAAGTTTTTCTTTCAGAAATTAAACTCCCCCAAATCGTTCAATTCTCTTTCATACAAGTCTCATGCAAATTCCAAATTCTGTTTATTGATCAAATTATCTCTAAATTCTCTAACTTTAGAGAAATCATACGGCCTATGTATGGACGATATTCTAGATATGAGAAAAGGTGACGGATATAAATATGTTACATAGTTTCAAATTATTCTCTACTGCTCCTTTCACCCAACATTTCATTTGCTCTTCAAATGAAAATGCACATTGAACTTATGCCTTCATTGAACAGTTTTCAATAATTCTGAGGTTCATTTCCTTAGCTGATATAATTAATTTAGAAGCATGTGAGTGGTATGAGCACTTAAGGTGTCTCCCTTCCTGTGTCAGCTCTTCTTCTCTGTGGTATCACTGCTGATTTTCATCTATCACTCTGTTGTCTGTTCATTTTAGATATATATATTCAAAAAATCCTTTTTTCTCTGATTAAAATTCTTATTTGCTTCTCTTTTTTTCTGGTCTCACCCCCATTAGCATAACATATGTATATCTTCCTATGTTTTTTTTGTAGCTTATAGTAACACATGTTGTCAGATACATCTCAGAACACTAAACATGTTATATGGAGTGATTTTCTCTTTCCCTCTCCTTTATTAGTACATTCAAAGAAATTGAACAGATTGATTCTCCATTGTCACAAATCATACTGATTTGACCACTCTTATTAGATGACCTTCCAGGTGTTTTATTATTTTGTTTTAAAATTTCATTTCAACATATTTACCAGATACAGTTTTTACTCCTCTGAAATTTCCTGGATCATCCTTGCAGCATTTAAAAAACATATGAGTATGATTTATGCTATATCCTGACCCTTCATTATAGGAGCTAAATTTATTACTCAGAATCACTTAATTACCTGAGTAAACCTGAGGAGGAGGTGCTTATATGAATAGCCTCTGAATTCAGTAGAAATTTCATGTGAGTGAAGGGTGAGGCCGTCACAGTTCCTCCATGTGGATATTCCCATGACTGAGCTACACTGACTAATGCTTTTCACTACATACTGACTTATTCTGTACCATATCCATTGGTATCAAAGTATTACTCGACAAAAGGAAGTAAAAAACTAGTGCTTGCCTGGTAAGGTACCAGTCAAGATGTGTGAGGGACAAATTTTTGCCCTTAGGTATCAGCTGCTTTTTAATCTTATGCAGTCACTATTGTAAAATTTAAATGAAGTAATAGAAGACAATGTTCAAAGATGGATAGCAATAGATGAAGAAAAAGTCTCTTAGCAGACACTAGTCTTTGATGTGTGCTCATCTGAGAGAAAACTTGGTCCAGAACTCTATTTACATTTGTTCTGTAAGTATTACTGCAAGAGGGCTTATGAGTGTAGGGAACATATGGAGAGGCTGGCAGGCATGGATTCCCTGGTGTGGTGGTTAGAGTCTTTGCTCTGAAAAGGCAAGCTTTTAAAATTCATTTGAACACTATAAAATACACAACTAGTATGCCAAGTAAGTCTGTATTTAAAAAAGTATTTTAATTGTGAGAAGGAATTAAATAATTAAAGACCTAATACAACTTTAGGCTTTAAATAATTATCTATAAGTCTATATGATAGTCTAATATTGCAAGCTAAATTAATTCTCAGCACTGTCACACAATAACTATGTCAAATCTAACAAGTTTCTTTGAATTATTTTTTTTAGTGTCTGGGCTCCCCCACCTTTACTTATTTATTATTTATTGTAGTACTTGCTCTTTAAAATTCTGAAAAATTTTCTGGTTCCATAATGACAGCAATTCTCTTCCTCAAGGGGTTTTTCCATTGCAAGATGTCCTTCAGTTAGACTAAGCTTCATCCACAATCCATCAAAATCACTGGGAAAAATTTTAACAAATTTCAGGGGATGTTACAGCATGTGTTGGAAATGTGTAGCTAACTTCTAGATCCTTTATCCTCATCATATTCAAACCATTGGTGCCATTTAAAATAGCATTTACACTGAAATACTTGATGAACCACAGACTGCATGTGTCTAGATTTCTTTATCAATGTAAAATATAAAATGACAGCTAAATCTTTTTCAATGAACTTGGCTAATATTGCAACTGTTTCAACACTTGGATATAAAAGTCAAGACTATTATTCTCTCTGTTAAACTTGGATTTATATATTATTAATATATATACATATGTGTGTGTGTATGTGTGCATATATTAGTATACATTATTATAGGAGGTCTAAGGGGAACCTACATCCTTAGAATCATAGAATCATTAAAGCTGGAAAAGAACTCCAAGGTCATCAAGTCCAACCTTCGAACAAATACGATCATAGACAATAAGCTATATCACTAAGCGACACACCTACTGTTGTTTTGAATGCTTCCAGGAATGATAACTCCACCACGTACTGGGAAGCCTGTTCCAATACTTAGCCACTCTTTCAGTGAATAAATTTTCCCAATATTCAGTCTGAATCTCCCTTAGTGCAACTTGAGGCCATTTCCCCTTGTTCAGTCTCTAGTTGCCTGCATAGTGATAAAGGATTAGCAGAATGCTGAGGAACTTAATGCCTTCTTTGCCTCAGTCTTTATTAGTCATACCAGTCATTCTTTTGGTACCCAATCCCCTGAGATGGAAGAAGGGGTGGGGAGCACAATAAAACTCCTATAATCCAAGGAATTCGAGTGTCCAGAGAAAAGCAACAAAGCCAGTGAAGTGCCTTATGAGGACTGGCTGAAAGAGCTGGGGAAGAGGAGGCTCAGGGGAGACCTTATCACTCTCTACAACTACCTGAAAGAAGGTTGCAGCCAGGTGGGGGTTAGTCTCTTCTTTAAATGAAGTTGGACATTTTTCAGATTCTCTCAGAAAAAGTTATTTCATTCAGAAAAAATAAACTAGATGTGAACTGCAAGCAAAATCATTATTTTTAAAAGAATGATCTTTAGTTATATCAAATTTGCATTCCAAAATAAAGGATGAACACATTTATGAATATTAGACTTCTAGCAGAAAACTGAAGCAAATGAAGTCATTAGTCATATGAGCATCTATCTGTGTATGGGAGATCAGTTTATGCAAGCAGGAGGAATATGATCATCACCTGGAGAAGCACAGTACCTAATGCTAGGGCTCCTACCTAAGTGTCATAAAGAGGTCACTCAAATTCACTGTTGCCGTGACTCACAATGGAAGGAACGGACTGCCCAGAAAGGACTACCACAAATTACTATTATAAATTATCAGAATGGTACTACCCATAGGATTTCACTTTTTGTATGTGTTATATTTCTTCTTTAGCACTCTAGAAAACAACCACCATCTATTACGCCCTTGTTATCAGGAAGTTATTTTTCTTTGTTTGATTTTAGAACACTTGTTAAAAATGTTTGAAGTTAGTTTTGGTCAGCTGACCTGTTTCCTGTTACCTCATTTTCTGTTCTGTTCTATTCTATATTATTCCATTCTATTCTATTTGCACAACATCCTTTAAATGACTTTAGTATCTGACTGCCTTCCAAAATTCACTAACTGATGTTACTAACATCTGTCATGTGTAGTTCATTTTCCCTCTCATCTTCTCTGCAGGGACAGGATGAGAAAGAAAATGAACCACACATTCTGTGTGCAGTGTAGTGTTATATGCATATGCATTATGATAGAGTCTTTAATTACATGCTCTCATCTTGTTTTCCCACAGGACCCCTGCCTCATTCAGTGCACAGGACAGACACATGTGAGAGATTTCAGAGTGCATAGGCAACCACCAGTTCCTGACATGGTTTTTTTTTCATTTGATGTAGTGCTTTTAAATGTATGTTTCTTCTTATGTTTTGGGTTTTTTTCATCTTCACATATTACTGATATTTTCTATAGAAAGAATAGCAAGAGAGTAATCAAAATAAAATAAAATTAAAATAAGGCATTAATTAGACCTGAAAAGAACATATAGTTAATTCTCCAAGCCTTAGTACACCTTTACATATAATCCCAAGGTGGGATTCAGGAAGAGAAAACAGGGGGTATTTTTCCCACCTGTTCCACCCTGCCTGAAAATTGAGGTATGTAATTGTGAATCTGTGAAGCTGGAGGCAGCAAGAATGCTGCTGGTATGGATGCTTTGAAAGAGATACTCATCACTTCCACTTGGTTTGAACTTTTAATGTATCTGTGTCTTCTGCAACCATACCTTTCACAAGTAACCAGTTAGGGATGATTTGGAGTCATCTCTGTTACCATCTGGTACATGACATGTGCAGCTCTTTGCCTTATATTAGATCATAAACTTGCAAGTAAGTTATTCAAAGCACAAGTAATCTTTCAAAATGCTTATTATCTTAGAATCAAAATGTTAGGAATTATTATTTGTTATCTTGAGTGGTTTTCCCCCAAATAAAAACTTTATGCTTATTCCTAATCAATGAGCTGAATTTTTGTGGGCTGCTTTTTTCTTTTTCTGTTCTTTTCTTTCCTTGCAATGCGTGAATGTCCAATTACAAGAACACTGCAGAACAAACATATATATCATGCATTCTTTTGCTTTTTCTACATACCATCTTAGTTCCAGTTCCTTTTAGAGAAAATATATTTCTATATTTTACAGCAGGTAACTATTTTGTCATTTTGGAATGCCTTCAAAACCTCTTTTGACTGACTGTCATAAACATTTGTCTAAACGAAAGCAGACATGGTTTTCTTTTAATGAAATAATATTAAGATTTTATTTTTATCTGTTGATAGGAACTTTGTGGTTTCATGGATACTGCTGCTGATTTATACAGGCAAAAGTTTCCCCTCTGCTGCTGTGTGCAGTAGTTTCCTACAGAAATGGGCATGGATGCTGTCTTGTGTATGTGTTTTGCAAGTAGTTGCCTACAGTAGTAGATTAATTCCATCTGTTAGTCCACAGGCAGGGCCATTTGAATTTTTGCCTGTGAAATCTGAACCCAGGCTAAAGAGGGAACCTGAACTCAAATCTTTTTTTAACTTCAGATTGTCTGAGCCAATATAAATGTATTGCACTATGGAAAGGAGCCCTTTTAGATCCATTTCAGACCAAACTTGGAAACATTTGAACAGCTTAAAGCTTTTAACCTTGAATATCATTGTAGCTTAATGGGGTGTTTGTGTTTGTTTGGGGATATTTTTATTCTTGGTGGGTGAGGAAGGTATCCAGATTTTTCTTTTCAGCTATGAATCTTTGATCTCTGCTTCTTTGCAGTGAATCCACTGCTTGTTCCAGCTGCAGTACACCTATCTTACGAAGCAAAGCACAAAATTGCACTGCTTGTTCATGTGACCCACTATAAACAAATTTTTAAAACTTACATTTGCACTGGAAGTTTTTTTGTTCATAAAAGGTCAAGTGTAACTTTAAAAAGCCCGGATACATCTAAATCCATGCCTTTGGAAGAAATATGTTTACTACCTGTCTTCATACCAAGAAGCCTGAATGTCCATTCCAGACTGAATGCACTGCAAACAAGTATCAAAGCAAATATCACATGTCTGCTAATGAACATTTTCAGAGCAGTTATGTGATGTTTGACAGGATTTTTCTTTTACTGAGTAAATCCTCTCCAAATGTTCATAAGCGTTAGCTTAGAAGTATATAGTGACATACATACCATAAACACAGCTGTTACAGGGAAAATGTATTTCACAGGTCCAAGACTGAGAGTTTCTGTTTGATATTTTAAAAAATTTTACAAAACATTCATGATGTATGACGACCTCATTCCTGCTTTACAGAGAGTAAAGCTGCATGCCTGTTTGATGGTCGTTTATCTGAGATGAGTGAAGAGGAATTCTGGCTAACTGCGAAGAGAACAGAGGAGCCCTTTCTGCCTTTTGATGTGGTGTGTATGGTGTCTAGAAGGGGGAGGCAGGCAGAGGGTAGGGGGAAGCTTTGCTATCCAGCCCTCTTTTTCATTCCTCAAAGCAATTTGGGATTTTCTATTTCTCTCACCACTCTTATCAGCACAAATGTACACATATCAGCACTCTAACAAAAACGACAGACATGCATACTCCCTGCCAATCCCACAATCTCCCTGTCCAGTCTAATAATTACAAGGTATTCCAAAGAAATACCTGGATTTGCAAAGAAGCTGGTATATCATCCTATATTATCTCTTGCTGCAGGGTGTGAATTTACAAGACAGCATTGCCATAGTTTTTGATACTTTATTACTTGCATTCATTTTAACCTATTTCAAATGTGATCCGTGTCAGTAGTGTGCTTACACTGCAGCTTTTACTGGAAGAGGAGTACAGTGCTATTGACAGGCATATCTGGTAGCACAATAGATCTTATGCTGAGTCTCCTTGCTTTCTTATTTCCTTTAAAAGATTCTTCTCTCTCAGTTTTGGTGACTTAAAGTTCATCTTCGCATAGAGAGTTAGAAATAATTTTGCTAAAACCACGTTTGTTTTACACGTATCCCACAGACACGGGGAAAAACACACTGCGTCCATTATTTTCAAGAAAATAGAATCTATTTCTACTGTATTCCAGTTGTAGAAGTCTGGAGATCTCCTTTCTTTTAAGAAAGTAAAGACTTGCAGGTAACAAGTTAGTTAGATTTTTAAATTATTTGCCTTCTGGATTATTCAATAGGCTCACAATATTTAAATGCAATTTTTTGCTCAGCAGCAGGGTCATATCATAGCACAGCCTTTTCTTTTCAACTGCTTTAGTATAATTTATAAATTGCCTCTACTACCTCTCAGTCTCATCATTCTAGTCAGTTCTTTGAGTTTAACATTAGAAAAGGATAGGAAAGGAGAAAGTAAATTAAACAGCAAATTAGGATTGCTGAAGTTACTGGAACTCCTGATACTTTCAGCATGACAGGCATAAACCAACATTACATACATTTTGTCATTTAAATCATTACTGAAATTGACAAGGCCTGATGTTGCTTCACCTGTCCAGATATGTGTGCATGTACCACTAAATAAATTTTAAACTCTTATGAAACACTTTTCATCCACAGAGCTCAAAACCCACTTCACAAAATGTGGTTGAGGGTTTTTTTGTTTGTTTGTTTGTTTTAGATAGGAATAATCAGATAACTGATTTGCTCTAGTGACCCAGTCAGTGACATAAGGTAGCATTGGACTTTAATTCAGACCCATCTTGGCCACATGAATGTCTCTGACTGATTTGGTGATAATACTGTTATGAGAGTCCAGTAATATTTATAAGCATTTTATACCTTTTATGTGGCTGATTTTACTGCCTTGGTAAAGACTTACATGACTGTGTGCCCTTTTTTGCCCCATTTTTCTGTAATCTGAGAGACAAACAGACGTATTTAGAGAGCCCATATTTAGCCAAAGAAATAGTTCAGTTTGGCAAGATTTTTGTAATGAATTTTACTGCTTTATTCAATAATTTCTCAATTATTTTCTATGCTACATCTTATCTCTTAATATGATTTTTTTTTCTGGGTATATATCTTAGGCACTGACTTGCAAATCCTTTATTTGTATCACTTTTGTGCAGACATTTGAATAATTCTTATTGTGTATTCCTTAGGTTAACTTACTCTAATGATGCCTTGATAATAATCTTTGCAATTTCAATATTATTAGATTAATTTGTTTTCAGTGTGTTGCACACGGAGAATTTGTTGGTGCTTGTTTCTTCTAAATCTTAAATATGTCACCAAAATTATTTTTGGCTTACAACGATTCAAAGAATTAATGAAGATACAGTTACAGATCTGGGCTATATTGTGATCTTCATGTAGAGAGTTATATAGTCAGTTAAATTTATGAATCCCAGAAATTATTTCTTGATTTTCTCTAGAGTAGCTGAAAGCAGAGTAAGCCTATTCATTAGCCTTAGATAAATATTCTCTGTTTATATACTCACTAAGTCATAGACTGTAAACATTTTTATCTTACTAGTTTGATTCCTAAAATATATTTTAATGAAACTATACTCTTTTACAGATCAGCAAATATCCTCTACAGTTAAATTTTATTGCTTCAACCAAGAAAGAATCATGATTAAAGAAGTATATGAAATTTCAGTCTTCAAAGTTCTCAGTTTGGCTGGTATTCAACCCACTTCACAAACCAGGTGATTGTACTGCAATTCAAACTGCTGTATTTTCTATATAGATCATCACGGTACTCAGCACAAACTGCTAAAGATGGAACTGGAACAACAGTGCATGTAGTTTGGATCCTTTGTTGAACAAATTCAAATGTTCAATATCTGTGCCATGGTACTGGTTAAAGGTGTTTTTTCACTCTTAAACAGTGCTGAGAGGGAGTTTTACTACTTTCTTCAGTTGTCAGATGGGAGGTTATAGAGAAGACCTACCAGACTCCCCTTAGAAGTGCAAAGTACGAGTGACAGACACAGGAAGCTTTGAACAAATATCAGTAAAAAAAATCACAATGGTAGTGGTTAAAGAAGGGAAGAGGTAGCTCAGATTGGTCTCTTCTGGTTTGTTTTGTTTCATTTTGTTTTGTTTGTTTTTACTTGGTTTGGTTTGGTTTTGGATTATGCTTTTATTTAATGGCATGGATAATTATGATTGTACCATTAAATATCATTGACATAAATATGCCTATTTATGGCAGTCAGTGAACAATTTAACCTGAATGTGAATATTCTTCCCACACACATTCTGCTTCTGAAGACTAGGTCCCCAGCTTGTAATTTCATCTTGAATGTGTTTATCCAGATGTAATAAAGATCACTTTCTGTTATTTTAACATAATAATTACCTAAAGCAGCAGCCCTTTCGGCTGTGCCAGTTTCTATCCAGAATAGATAATGTCTCTCTGTTTGAAGATTTACTAATACTTTCCCATAATTTTAAGTAGAAAATTATCCTTGCATTGGTAGCTGTCAGGAGATATATATATATATATAAATCCTCTCTGAAATCTGCATCCTGTCCAAATTTGAAAGAGGTTACTGAGGTATAGAAGTATTTAAAGGAACTAATTAAGTATTTCAGGTATGTTTTAAAGTCAGAACAGTAAAGAGAAGTTTTATTACCGATTTTTATTGGAAGAGGAATCAGGGCTTGAAGGGATGCATTTGAACTAGTTAAATTACAAAAAAGAAGCCTCTCTTTGCTCCCTCAAACAATGCTCTAATAATAAAAACATAAAGTATTTCCAGATCAGGTGATATAATAAGAAAGGATATGAGTGGGAAAACACTTTGGATTTCAGACCATTTTAAAATTATACTTCTTCTTTGAACTTGTTTTAATTCATCTTTGAACATATCTTTTTAAACTACTCCTATTTTTGCAGAATACTGTAAGCATTTCCATTGCCATCCCAATGAGGAAAGGTGATATACTTGTAGCACTCTACACTTATTGATACAGAGAGGATGAAATACTTTGAAATTCTCTACTATTTGATTTTCAATTGTTTTCTCTGACATTTTAAGTGAATAATTTAATTACATTCATTGCACAAACATTTTATGGTTGAAAATGTGCCAACAGAAACACCGCATCTAAAAAAAGAGACATAAAAAAAAAAAAAAAGAGTTCAAAATCACAGCTATTGGTGTCTTTACCAATGTGTGTTAAATCTGTTCCTTCCCCCAGCAGGTCCATCCCCGATCACAGGTTTCTAAAAGTTAAATTTTTATTTCTACTTTCTTTTTCATTTACCTGAACAGCATAGCAAGGTTGTTTGTTAGGGTTTGGTTGGTTGGTTTTGTTGTTCGATTGGATTTTTTCATAGAAGTTTAGTTGTATTGATGAAAACTTGTATAATACAACTCTAGGAAGGGCATTGGTCATAAAATACTCCCCTCTCCAACAGATGAGAGTCAGTGGCACTTGGGTTGAGATTGCAAATACTAAAAAAAAAAGAAATCATTAAGATAGAGTCACTGACAACTTATGCAACAATGTGTTCAGATGAATAATCCCATTTGCTGGAGAAGGAGAAAAGTTTCCCACACACCTGCTCGCAAGACAAGGGCTTCTAGAAGCATACAAGGAACAGAATGTAGTTTGTGCATTAAAATTAAGAAGGAGCATATTTTTCTTTGCTTCATCAGCTCTCTCATGATTGTATCTTATCTGACATTTTTTCTCTGCATGCTGATGAAAAGATGTGTGCACTGTCCAGGAGTTTACTTCCTTATCTTAGATCTGTCATCAAAGGCTTACAATCCACTGCACAGTATACATTGTACCATTATTTGTCAGCAACTTATCAAAAATATGAACACTGTTTTTTCAGATGTAAATTCTAATTTGTTGCCATTACAATGTGTCTCCTCTGCATAACAAGGATTTCCATGACAAGACAAGGAGCCACTATTTCCAGGGGTCTCTATGAGATAGAATCTCTGTATATAATTAAATAAATATTTATTTTAGGATATACAGTGTGTTAAGGGGGCATACCTTATAGTGCCCTGGTTTTTAGAGACAACATGGTGATGGAACTTGTCATTGTACTCAGCAACTAAGGAAGATTTCAGTAGCATAATAAAAGGAAGGCCTCTTATAAACCCCTTGATTTAACAAATTACACAACAGATTTACTACTGCCACTCTGGATAATGAAACAAAGCATGCTGCGGTCAGAGTTTGACAAATGAAAATAAATTAAATAAATAAGAATTTATAGATAATTTGAATCTTGTATTCTAAGCTAAACTAATTCTACAAGGAAACAACTTTTCCAAATTTCCTAACAGAATCTGAGGGACAATTATGTGTTACTCTATTGGGGCATTATTTGTTACTCTATAAATGATCCACCTCTACAGAGTACAAACCCAGAATGCAGTCTTAAACTTGAGATGTTATCTGTTCTTGGAGTATGCTTATCATTAATTTTAATGGAAATTGTACTTACATATTAAGAGAAATATAGACCCCCACCCCCCTCAGTTTCTCATTTTGTAACAGTAAATGCTGGGCCATATGGTATTTTTAATGGAATACACATTTGAATATCTCTGTTCATTTTTATAGATTTCCTAAGATGTAATTTAAAAGAACACATCAGAATACATTAGTTAAAGAGGAAATTCACTACTAGTTCCAGGCATAAATTTAAGGAATGCTTTTAATGACTAAAATATTTTTAAACTGTGCTACACTTATTTTATGTAGTGAAATTGTGTTTGTTACTAGATTCCTAATATTAGAAATACCTCATCTGCATTTTAGTAGAAACACTAAAAAATACTTTTTTATATTTCAAATTTATTGTAAACTGCTGTTTTGGACTGCCATCCTTCATTACAGGCAAGGACTACAAAAGTCTTAGAAATATAGATATCATCTTTGAGAAATTGCTTTTAAACAGATAGGATGTGTCATCAGGATGAAGTTCCACATGCCATTAATTATACATGGTTCAAGTTCTAAAATTTAATCAGATACAGATTCAAACTCGTGTCTTGGTTTGTCATCACGAGTGCATACTTCTTAGGTGAATATGCACCTTTCTTGTTCTTTTAAAGGTATGCTTTACATAGCTGCCTGCATTGTGGAAGCTTTTGTGACTATTTAAAGGCAATCATTTCTGCTTCACAACAGAGTGAAAAAATATAGGGAAATTTTGAGAGATCCTCCAGAAACAGTCTCTGCTGCTGCTGACAGAGATCACAGCATAAGCTATTTGCTACAGAAAGAAACAATAATAACTATTATTCTCATAGCAGTCATAAAGTGCCTTTAGCACTGAGGATCACTCATCGGCCATTGTAAATGGCCTGAGAAAACACAGCTAATGGGAGCTTGCACAGAAATTTAGAGCCAGAATCCATGTTGCATTTCTAGTAAATTAAAATCTTTCAAAAATCTTCCAAAATTGTTTTGAAACTTCACCTGTTTACAAATTATATCATCAGACTTTAGATGCGAAATACCTTAAAAAATTTCCTGTGCGTAAATTATATATTGCAAGCAATACTTTTCATTCAAGTACTCTGATTTCTCTCTCATTCAGAAAATCTTATTAAGATTTATGGATTCTCTCTAATGTCCTAAAGACAACCCCAGAGAAAACAAAACTGCACAACCTCTAAGAGGATATGCTGAAGAATAAAGTCTGAGCACTGGATTGCACACACCACTCAGTCTCTGTCAATGATAAGGGACAAAAATATCTGCTGCCTAGGAATTGTGCATCTCTCAGGATGTGAATATTAGACTATGTACATTTCTTTTCTCAAAAACAAGAAGCCTTTTTCACTACCAAAACTGACTCATCATTTTTGAAAATATGATTTTAATTGTGGCCCATTACATTGAAATACTGAACAAAACTCAAAATTCGCATTATCTTATTGTCAAACACAGCACATATTTAAAAATTGTTGCTGTACATTTATTTAAGGAAAGGAAATATCTGAGAGAAAAAACTTTACCATGGTTATTTGAAAACAGCAGATTAATTATGTATGGCTCCTGGGACCACCTCATTTCTAGCAAAAAAATTAATGTTATTGGGCAAACTACTGAACAGAAATCATCATCAAAACATCATTCAGAAGACACAGTTTTCTGTGAAATAGGTGGAGTCATTTGGCAAAGAGCCACTTACAAAACCATGATATCAATAGCAAAACACAGAGAGCAAACTCAGACAATTTACAGGAATTGTTTTTAGTGTCTCACATATGAATAATATATGTATATGATTCTGCATTTTATGAACACATTGATATGTTTTTTCAATATTGAAACCAATCTAAGGTTTTAAGAGCACCAGCACAGAGAGGACTATGTGCAATAAGGGAATCTACCCATATGGCTTCTGTAATGGGTCACTAGAAGAATAGTTAAGAGAAGACATGTAAAAGAAGTAGTTTTTAAAAGGCATGGCCACAACCCTATTCTTAAAAAAAAGCCTCCCAAACCAAACACTTTAAGGATTTCTTGTTTCCTACTCTCACAGTTTCTGCTCCTCATTTCATTGCAATATTAGTACAATCATAGAATCATTTAGGTTAAAAAAGACCCTTTAAATTATCAAGTGCAACCATAAATCCTATATTGCAAATTCACCTCCAAACCACATCCCTAACCATCACATCTACATGCCTTTTAAATACCTCCAGGGATGGTGACTCAACTGTCTCCCTGGCAGCCTTTTCCAATGTCTGATACCCCTTCCAGTGAAGAAATTTTTCCTAAGATCCAATCTTTACTTCCCCTGGTTAAACTTGAGCATACTTCTCCTTTTGATTCACTTGCTACTTGCAAGACACCCAGCTGACTACAAGCTCAAAAGTATTAGCAGGAAACACCACACAGAGTTGGGTCATGAATCTCTGCCTCAGTTTTCCATTTACACGACTGAAATGGAGACAAATTCCTAGCTAAGAAAAATGCTTCCAAATTACATACTAATGAAATTTTCAGTCAAAATATACTGAAAAACACGGATGAAAATCATCTTTCCTGACTAATAACAAGAGTTCAGAAACTTGCAGTATATCTCCTCCATAACAAAAAAAAGTGCCTAAGAGCATGATAAGCAATTGGAAAACATTAGGTTGCTTTCCAAAACATTGGAAAACATTAAAACAAATGTCTAACATTAGGTTAGACTTTAAAAGGTCTCAGACAGTCATGGAAATTAGAGAAAGCTCAAAGGGAGTTGTACTAGTAAAGATAAAATCCAATAAAACTTTGAGTAGGAGTTTCTGCTATGAATAAAAAGAAAATGGACTTTAGGTGTGGACTAAAGAAAAAAAAACACATAATGGGTTATCTGAGATTAGGAAGGACAGGAAAAAAACAGGAGGTACAATAAATATGTGGAGGATGACACTGGAGACATGTTTAGAAATAGTTAATTTATTAAATTGTCTCATTCAGTAAGGTAGGCAGTGAAAGTGACAGTGCTTACTGCTGTGTATTCCTTGGCTGAATTTAACAGGCAGCTCTCTGATTAACAGCAGTTTGACAATGGGATTTCTATAATATGACAATATTTTCAGTAGAACAACAGATTTATGTTCCAAAAAACTGCTATTCAAAGCAAGCTATCACATATGAAAAAGAGAAAGCAATTTTATTATGGGAGTGTTTTTTTATTGTCTTGCTGGATGCTTAATCATAAAAAGTTAGCACAGTCAAAGTGTAAATCCATCCCTTTTTTGTTTTGGTTTGGTTTTTTTTTGAGTTAACATTTAATTGCCTCTCTCACAATTTCATGTGTTTTAAAAAACTATTTTGATTAATCAGATGTATGAACACACCCTATTTAACATTACACAAACTACTTCACATTTGCAATCAGTGTTTTTAGGACAAAAATTAAGGTATCCAGGAATAGACTATAGTGAAACAAAATGCTCAGTGAAAAATAGGAGTGTTTTACTTCTTGATTTACAGGTTTTGGTACAGGCCTGCAAGTGCTAGACATCTGTACTATATTATTTTCCCAAGAAGTAACTAAAATTGTTGATGAAGTTGAACTTCACATTCACTTTAAATTTCCCAAAGCAGTGAAACTCTGCCAGTTTCTGAATTTTAGCCAGATGTGATATGTGGCTTGCCCCCAGCATCTGATGGATTTCCCACTGGCTAGTTTAATACAGCCAAGAACCTATTTCTGTTATGTGTTTGGAGAATCCAGCATGTTCTAATCCAGAATTTCAACTGTACTGAGCAATTTATTGCTTGCATTATCTTTATCCTGCTTCCTACTCAGACAGAAGAATGAGTGGGACAAGAAGAATGCCATCTCTCCTTACTTAACACGGAAAAGGAAGGTGAAAAGCGAGAGTAGGTTAGGTCAGAACACACTTGGTGCACTATCTCATTCATGGCTAAAATATTCTCAAGCAGTCTATTACTGTGTCACATTTCAACAACAAAACACCTCAGCCTTTCTACTTAAAAGTACTTTGCAGGGCTGAAAGACAGACAAACCAAAACACTCAGTGCTTTCTGAGGGCTTAAGGACATGAAGTGTGTCCCAGCTTGAGGAAGAAAAAACTGTTGTCTCCCTTTAAAATGTTGTATGTGGTAAAGCTGCTGGCCTGATACTGAAGTTCAAAACTTTTCTGATAGTCTCATGAGTCATGGTAAGAGCTGGGCTGAAACGTTTATATTTTATTTGTGTGCCATAACATCTAAGGACAGTAATCAGTGAAAAGGATTTTGTTGTGCTAGACATCATTCTAGCCTGGAAAAAATGTGTGAAATGTTATTTTTCCAGACTGTGATTCCTTTTGTTCCAAATCACAATACACTGGTAAGTGATAACAAATCAATACAAACATACCACAGCCCTCATTAGCATACAACATTTCATTTTTAGGATCATCGAGAGCCCTAAAATGGAATAATAGAAACAGAATATATGGATAAATTAATCCTTTTGATTCCATAGAATCCATAGAAGTCCTACATGCATTTTAAAAAGAAGAAATACGTACCAGTTTGAACACATTACTATTAGCCTTCTCTCTAGAGTCAAACCTATTGGAGCAGCATTAAAATGTTCTCATGCATGTCATGAGGTTACAGCCCAAAGACAGTATCATACTGGGAGCCAGAAGGCTGAGGTTCTGTGACTAGGTGTTATACTTCTGAGGCCTTTTCTCAGAGGAAAAATTGGCTAAATGATTCTGTGATAGATAATGTCATTCCAAACTGAGAGACCACTTCTTGGGAAAGTAGACAGTTTTTATAAGAGCTGTTAGGGGGGCACAAAGGGGCTGAAAAGAAAGCGAAAGCAGCAGTGCATTCATGACTACTGCCTGCTTAGCAAAGAGGGGCTTAGTCAGCCATCGTCATGCTGAAAGTGAACTTCTTGGTCCTTCCCTGCATCATTCTTCCAGCTGGCAACAAAAACTTTTCCCAGAAAAGGAAAGACACAGAGTTCAGGAAATCTGCTGCTGACAAAACAGAGCAAGTGAAGAGGCAGTATCAGTCATAGCTCATCAAGAGCATTCCCTGTTTTCTCCTTTTCTTCTTAATATCATTTTGAAAGTAGACCACAGACATGGTAGCTTGCATGGTTTAGCTCTGCATGAGAAATTGTAGGCTCTTTGATTCTGTTACATAAAACAAACCATATGTTAGAGAAAGCAGTAAGAAAGTGGGGGAAGGCACCA
Source organism: Phainopepla nitens (assembly GCA_013400175.1). Lineage (NCBI taxonomy): Eukaryota > Metazoa > Chordata > Aves > Passeriformes > Bombycillidae > Phainopepla > Phainopepla nitens. The sequence goes on along the minus strand of VXBQ01001792.1, from coordinate 1,079,345 downwards.
TAGAAAGCAGGCCAGACTGGCGCAGCAATGTGCGTTCCCTGAAGGACTTGCATCGGAAATGACAGGAAAGCAAACATTAATCAGCAAACCTCTCTCACCATGAGGTCTAAGAAACAACTTATTCTGTCTCAAAATAGCATAATTTAAGGTATAAAATTAATAGATTTGGTAGATTATCAACCACAAATATTTATATATGCATAAGTCTGGCCTGCCAAAATATCATGGAAATTGTATATGATGAAAAACATTTTATAGGCAGACAAAATTAGTTTTGTGGTGCAGTGTTGCCATAATTGCCCTTTATGGCAGTCGAAGTGCTGTTTAGGTACTTGGCAGTAAGGACTAAATACCCGATAGTCTTAAGCTAAAAACAAGTTTTTCAAAGAGAAGTGCCTCAGTGGATACTGCCTATGCCAGTAACATTTGCTAAAATATTAAAATAATCTCTGCCAGACAGAAAGATCATCTAATGGAAAGCCTGTTTGGACATAATACAAGAGTTGCAATTCATATCTTGAATAAGAATCAGAAATGAATTTTCATTTTGAAGCATTTTGTAAATTAGGCTCTAGCTATTCAGCTATAAAACACCAAATGTTCTGCTCCTTGACATAAATAGCTTTGTATTGTTGAAATTTACCTATATGGACTGTTACCTTAATAACCAGTAACTTAAAAAATAGCTAAATTATTAAAACTAAGGGGAAAATTCTGTTTATGTAGTGATAGGTAAATAAGAAGCAGGACACCAAATATAAGAACCACACTGGCCTTTGCAAGTGGAAGATATTTAAGTCACAGAATCATGGAACAACACAGATTGGAAGGGATCTCAAAGATCTTCTGGTCTAACCTTTCACAGGAAACAGAGTCTAGATGAGATCATCTTGAAAACCTCTCATGTTGGGAGCTCTACCCCATCCCTAGGGATGTTGTTGCCAGGGATGCAGGTTATCACTAAAAAAATTTATTCTTATATTGAGATGAAACCTCTCCCCATGTAACTTGTACCCATTGTGCCATGTCTTCTCCTCTGTCCTCTTTGTAACCATCATTTACACTCAAGGACACTGTGATGAGGTGCTGCCAAACTTTCTCCTCTCCAGGGTGCCATAATGTAACTCCTTCAGTGTTTCCTCAGAGGGTGGGTTCTCCAGCCCTTTGGTCATCTTCATGGACTCCTTTGGAATCTTTCCAGTCTGACCATGTCTGTCTTGAATTGTGGGGACCAGGACAGGATGCAGAGCTCCCAGTGTGGCATGACAAGTAGAGTGGGAAAATAAAGTTGGCAATTTTGGAAATTTGCATCACCATTACAGAGGGCAGAACTGGGACACAAAATGCATAGAGTTCAGTATAGAGGTGGACATATCCCTAGCTCCTAATTTCCTTCCTTTCTTTTCAAAGTCAGAAGGTCCATAAACAGACTTAGTTGAATGGTAATCAAAATACATTCTCTTTCATATACAGGACAACTCCTGCTCGGTGTAGTTTGAATGAACCTGTTCCCCAAAATGCATCTTCACAGCACAGGGAAGAAAAGACATCTCACAGGTGCCTTCATGACAGCCACAGTTTACCTGTGTTGCCTAACACATAGTTTACACTTCCTTGCTTTGCTTATAAATTTTAAAAATTTTAAAAATCTTTTGTACTTTATCAGTAAGAGCAAAATTACTTATCCATTACATCTTTTCCTGAAATGTAAATTTCTAATTTGGACTTTGGCATATTAGGGCTTTTTTTATTATCTCTTGCATTTACTAGCTTTAAAATGCTGCCATTCTCCAAACTTGGAAATTATCACAACAATCTAAACTTTCACATAGTAAAAATATTTATACCCTGAGGCACAAAATATTTTGTCATTTGTTCAAAATCTCATTTAAACGATAAATATGATCAGCATTTAATCATTTCTTTAGAAAATAACATTGAGACATGCCAAATTTTCAATGAACTTATTCATACTGTTCCTAATAAGCTGAACAACTTGTTTTGGCTGCAGCTATCTTTTTTCCATATGGAAGTGCTTCTACTAGCTTTCTTCCAGATTATGTGGTTGAAAGGAGGATGTGGAGAAAAGTCCTGTGCTGTTTTTTGTGGCACAAATTCATTTTGAGGACTGAAACATGCAATGTAAATTGCTCTCAGTAAGCCTGCACCCCGAGGGCATGTTTTGGCACTATCACAACCGAATCTGTACCTTAACAATCTGTGTGGAAATTCATGAAGTATTATAACAGGTTTAAGGATGCAGACTGTTTACACGAAGCATGTGTCTGCAGAGACAGCATGCACCTTCTCTTAGGTGCACTGCACTACTGCTTCTTCTTCAGTGGCATGCACAGAGGCAATTTTAGCATGTTTAGGATGGGAGAGAAAGGTGATACTACAGCAAAGGGACCACACAGAGCAGTGCAATGAAAAGAAAAATGACTGTCAAAGCTTGTTTTCTAATTACCTAAACGAAGAGCAAAAATTAGCTTTTATAGCAAGTAAAAATAAAATTATTACCAAGGAAGATCCGTAGTTAAGGTGCAATATCCCAAGGAGAATTTAAATCCTTCTAAGGCTCAGCTCTAGAAAAAGAATATCCTTACTTCCCCATAGCTTTAAATACAAATATCTGCAATCCATTTTGCACTAAACCAATGATATTATTGTGCACTTAGCTGTCAGCCTGAATGAGCACCATGCTACTGTCTCTGTTCTCACCTTCCGTCCAGGATATTGGTTCTCCCTTCACAGACTCCAAGCACGAAGGAGAAATTAGCACAGGAAATTTCCACTAAAAAAATGATTGTTGAAGAAAGAATTTTTTATATGTTGACATTTGCATAGACATCAGAAGAAAGTGAAATTTGAGTTGGTAAGACAAAAGGTAAATAACTTGTTTCCATAGCCATCCTGGAATATGGCATTATTGTGTAACCTCCTTGTTCTCCTCTTTAGATTTTGAATTATCAACTGTCACTCTATAGGGAGCAGAGTAAGCACCAGTAAATGAAGGAGATCATCAGGAAAAGGCCAATGCTAAACATAATAAATCTTTGTGGAACAGAGGTCTGTAAGGAATAAAACATCTTCCAGATGACCATGCTATATCTGGTATGCACAAATTTCTGACACATATATGGGAAAAATAGTTGTGGAACTAGGTAAGAGGAAAAAACAATGAAGAAGTGAAAATAAATTCCTAAATGTCCCAAGGTACCTCAACAGATATGGCCATTGTGATAATAGTTATCTCAATGTATGGAATCATCCAGATTACACTATATAATCATTTTAACACAATGAATACAAAAATGAAATAATTTTCAAGAACTGGAACAGACTTATTAAAAGTTTATGTGCATAGAGCCACAAAATTGAATATGAAAGAAATAGGAAAAATTAATAACAGACACAAAACCCAGTCTACTGAAGGAATAAACTTTTACAGACAAGAAGAAAAAGCAATGGGAAAAAAAAGGACAAACCACCCTTGCTAAACATTAATTCTTTTAAGTATTTTTCATGTGCATCACATCAAATTATACTTAACAGAATAGCATTCATATGTGTATATGGAATAGAAATAGCTCTGTAACTAATGGTGGTAGAAGTGCAAAATCTTCAAAGACTAAGAATAATTTCTTAAGCATTTGAATGTTAGCAAAAGCTTATCTGAGCTATTTTGAGTTACTTTCAGATCTGTAACACTGTTCAGGAAAACTCTGAAAAACAGCCTCTCTAGTGAGAATGTCATGCTCTGGTTTTGGTCAGCTTAAAACACTGGGATGGTTTTTCAAATGTCTTAATTGCTGTCCTGAACTCACGAACCTGGAAAGGTCAATGGAAAAAGTTCTCCTATTGACTTCAGTCGGAGGGACTAGGATTTTGTAACAAGTATTTTAGAAAAGTTCTATGCATTGTGAAAATATTTTTAAGGTATTCTGGCACTCTTTATAGCGTTGGCCTTTTCTCTTCAGCTTTGAGTTATTTTCCAAAGATACAAGAGGCACAGAACTTTTCACTTGATCTAGGTCCCAGTCCACCAAAAGCTGGCTAGCATTTTACCCAGTTTTCAAGCAGGGTATGGATAACCCTGGAAACTACAGGTCTGTCAGTTTCACTTCAATGACTGGTAAAATTACGGGAGATATGGAAAAAATACTTGAAGGATAATGCAGTTTTCGGTCACAGCCAGCACAGCTTCATGAGGTGAAAGTCCTGTTTGTCAAATCTGATTTTCTTTTACAGTAACCCACGTAGGTAACCCACACAGCTGATCTAGGACAGCCAGTAGATGTAAGCTTTCTGGATTTCAGTAAAGCTCTTGATGCTATCTCTCACAGTATCCTTTTAGATAAAATGTCCAGCACACAGCTGGATGAACACATCATGTGATGGGTGAGCAGCTGGCTCACGGGTCAGGTGCAAAGGGTGGTAGTGAAGGGGGTGACATCAGACTGGTGACCTGCGACTAGTGGGATTCTACAGGGCTTTATCCTATGCACTTTGCTTTTCAATATCTTCATTAATGACTTGGACACATGACTGGAAGGGATACTAAGTTTGCAGGTATTAAACTGGGAGGAGCTGTTGACTAACTCAAAGGCAGAGAGTGCCTGCAGTGAGACCTAAACAAATTAGAGGGTTGGGCAATCACCAACCATGTGAAATTTAATAATCAAGTGTCCGATTCTGCACCTGGAATGGGACAACCCTGGATGTACATACAGACTGGGGAATAAATCTCTGGAAAGCAGTGCCATGGCAAGGGACCTAGTGGTCCTGGTTGATGGCAAGTTGAACATGAGTCAGCAGTGCCCTGGCAGCCAGGAGAGACAACCCTGTCCTGGGGTTCATCAGGCACAGCATGGCCAGCTGGGCAAGGGAGGGAATTGTCCCACTCTCTTTTGATCACTTTGAGTCCCATGTTCTTTCCTCTTTCTCTTTAAGGTCAGAAAAATAGTACAGAAAAATCTGTTGGTTCATAGTGTTGGTGCAAAAAAGTTAGACTCACTAGAACCCACAAATAAATGGATTATTTAGGAAAAAAATAAATTTTCAAGTATCATGATCAAATATACTAAGTTCCTGAAGCCATTTCTCTATGAACATTTCTCTGATTTCTTTGTAAACCTTTCATTCAGAAAAACATGGGATGAATTTCATGTAGGGAACTTGGCAAATACATAAGTATTATATGTCATTTTATGGCAAAGGTCTTACTTTCTTCAAATAGGATGTCAGACACAGCTTAGATTGTATGAGCTGAGCTGTCTGCAGCTATGATACAGAAGCAGATTCAGGCAGGATATGCACAGCTGAACCAGTATGTATTTCCAATCCAGCAGAGCTGTGGCTGAGTGCCAAAGAGGCAAATAACATCAAAGCATTTTACAAGTATAGTGAGGTGAATGATAATGATTTACAACAGTGTTTTGCCCGTTATCGTCCAGCAGACAGCCCAGTCCCTACAAGCAGCAGGAATCAGCAAGGCCCAAGAAACACCTCGGGTGGTGGTGCCTCCTGTTGGCTCCTTTGGAATGGTTGTGCTGGTGACAGACACAGCAGAGATGACCTGTTATCGGTTAACCCCAGCAGGCAGCTAAGGACCACACAGCTGCTTGCTCGCTCTTCCCAAGAGTGATGGGAAGAGACCTGGAAGAGGAAAAGTGAGAAAACTCATGGATTGAGATAAAGACAGTTTCATAGGAACAGCAAAAGCCATGCATGCAACAAAGCAAAGCAAGGAATTCATTCACAGGAACTCATGTCCAGGCAGGTGTTCAGTCATTCCTAGGAAAGCAGAGCTCCAGAAAATGTAACCACCACTTGAAAAAAAAATACCACCGCTTCAAACATTCTGCCTTGTTTCTGTCAAATTCTATTGTGCATCATGTCATAAAGTACAGAACATCCTTTTGGTCACTTGGGGTCAGCAGTCCTGGCTTGTCCCCTCCTAAATTCTTGTGCACCCCCAGTCTACCCACTGGCAGGGAAGTATGAGAACCACAGAAGACCTGGTGGTGTGCAAGTGCTGCTCAACAATAGCTAAAACATCCCCATCTTATCAACACTGCTTTGGTCACAAATCCAACACACAGGACTATATGACCTATTACAAGTAAAATTTAAACTAATTTACTAAAACTTAGTAAATTAACTTAAAATAGTTAATTAAACTTAACTCTATCCCAGCCCAAACCAGCACGTCTCCAGTTTTTAAAGGTAATGCACCCAGAGGAGTTTTCTTGTGGGTCCAAATAAAGGCAAGATCACTTGCCAACTACAGATTAAAGTAAAGCAGATTTTTGAGAATTTTATTTATTGCAAAATTAATATATATATTTTTGGACTGGGTCTTGGGAAACCCAAAACCCGAAACTCAAAACCACCACCAAAAGGAAATATTTACACATTTAGTGAAAACACCTTTACTCCCTCTTTCCTTGTCTCAACTTTACTACCATGCTCAGCTTATCTCCAAGTATTTCTCCTTCCCATTCATAGTCTCAGCCTCACTTTTTTGTCATAGGCACCTGTCTTCTTCCCCTTCATCCCTCCACAGGTTACGCTCAGTCCCTTCAGCAAGACAGTGAGCAGTGGGTAAAACCACGACATAGTAGTTTCATTCTGCTACCACTTCCATCCCACTTTTCTCATGCTTCAGTGTGGGTCCTGCACAGTCTGCATTCCCTTCAGGGAATTCTGTGTTCTGGTGTGCTCACCCACGGGCCTCAGTCCCTTTGGGGATCTATCTGTGCCAAAAGCTTGGATCATGGACTCAGCCTTGGCTTGCAATGGGCTTACTGTGGAGCTGTCTGGAGCCAGCTGTGTGTGTCCAGCACAATCCCTCCTACAGCAGCCAGCCCTGAAATCCTCACTCCCTCCCAAAACCTTGCCATCTACATCCACTACAGTTATGTGTCACAATGCTCTGTGGTTTGTCCATTCCTGTTTGCCTGTTTCCCTCAGCCCAAACAGATAGGGGAAAGACAAATGCTCTTCAACACTTCTGAACACTATCAGGAACTGGACAGTCCAGAATCATGAGTATTCAGTTTCATAATTTCCAAATATAATAAATAGGTATGGGAATGTCACCTAGAAATCATACTGTTCCTGTAGTGAAAATTCCAGCCCATCTGACATACCACTGCATTTTCTCATATCTTAAACCTGTCATAACTGCAATAAAAAACAATTTTCTCTGAAGGTTTCGAGGCTTCCCTGCACCATTAGTCTAATGCTATAAAATTCTGCTTAGTTTTACTATTGGCATTATCATAAACAATGTCACATCTCAGAGAGTATTCCAAATTCAAATCAGGGACTTTTAAGAATGTCCTTATAACGTGAAGTAATTCTTCAATGGAAAAAGTCTTCCAAATAACCCTAATTTTAACAAGGTGAATCACAATTACCAAAATCCCTGGACTTTTGAGATTCTGCCATCAATAAAAGCCTATTTCTTTAACATCTCTGCTGATGATTCTTGGTTATTTGAATATATGTTTAAATTGCTGCTGAGCTGCAATGCCCTGTAAGCATTTTTGTCTAAATCTTATTTTTTAGAGGAATATACTTCTATTGTAATATAGGTAAATGCCAATCAAAAGCTTTAAGGACAGTGGATATTATTGCCATTCAAAGACACAATACATTTTCTTGATTCAAAATATTAGCAATGTCCTGCTCCACATTTTTCTTTGTGTCTGACTTTTCTAGGGAATCAGAGGATATTTCATAATCTTCCAACCAAACACTGTGATCCAACAGTTTTTGTGTTATTGCCAGAACTAGTTTCCTCTGAGAATAATGTTCATAGTCTGTAGACAGTCCTGTCTGACAAGGTCATAAATAGAAAAGTTCTACTTTATATAAATAATGAAGAACTCCATTTCACTGTTGAATCTGATATTTAAAATACAGGGAAGGATAAGTACTCAAAAATTCTGTTTCTATATTGATCACATTCTCAAACACATGTAATTTAAGCCACAAGTAGATTTAATATGCTGACACAGCTTTAGTTTAATATAAGCACACAGTTCAGAAAGGTAGAAGAGAAAGCACCATTTTTCAGTAACCAGTGTTTGCTATTTAGAAAGTTTTTTCTTTTTCCAAATTACTGATATATGAGATTATACAAGTACACAAATGTATTGACTTGCAAATTTGATAAAATGGACAAAACACAATATTATCTTCTAATATAGACTTCCCAGTCCCAGGGGAAAGACACAATACAAGAATAGGCTTGTGGTCATTTTAGTTTTAGAAATAACAGGGCACAGTTCTGCTCTTTCCTCACAGTTCTTTTTAGATTACAGGACAGTTGCAAAAGGCAGAATTTTCTAAACTAACTAGTGAGTTTTGCCTGTTCAACTAGAGTTTCCTGATATTATCAGGCTTCATATTACAGTGATGTCAGAAAATCAAGTCCCTGAGAAGTATCTCAGCTACTGAAATACTCCATATCTATCACTAGAGAATATATATTTCAGATCATTATCATGTGAATAGTATTAATTCCTTTTTTCCTGCTTGTCAGTGCCATTTTCCCAGTCTATAAACTCCTTGGAGAGGAGCTATTTCTTACTGTATATTTTGCACAGTTCTTGACACAGTGGGACCCTGACCTTGCCGAGGTTTTGGCTTTCTTCAGTATGATTAATTACAATTAACAGTTGGAACAATAATAGAAGCACTTTGATGCTCCATTTAAGAGAGATAGGCATTTTCATTCGGATTTGTAATGTGGAGTTTGATCAGTTAAAAAGTAATCTACAAAAATCCATCTGGAGAGTAAAATAAATTGGTTCCACATTTCTCCTGTCACATAAAACTGCTGTCATATGAAAAACAGTCCACATTTGTGTTAATTTCTGATCTGGCATAAGGTACCATTGGTTAGTCTTGATGATGGCATCTGAGAATTTTACACTATGAGATCACTAATTTAAGACATTTGTGAGATCTGAACCATAGAAAGGTACACAGAAATTAATGTCATTTTATGCAGTTCATATCCTGGATTCCTTTAAAATAACAATTAAAAAAAAACTTTTATTCAATAATAAACAAAGCCATTGCAAGGTGTATATTTTATCATCTGTTAAAATTGCAATAAAATCTGCATTACTCTGAGGAAATATATATACTGCTTAAAACTTCCTATGAATCATGGCATCTGCTCTGACTTCCTCCAAAAATATTTTGTATGAAAAAACTTTTTTAGACAGAATAAGACAAAATATACAAATATTACAGTCTGTTCACCTATATACAAATGAATAGACATGAAATTTAATTTTGCCTCATGGGATTATGTACCACTGACTTCAATGAGAAACACTTTGTATTATCATGAAGAACTATCATTGTATAAGTTATCTTGATTTACTAATCAGCTTAGTAATAATTTTGACAGCAACATTGAGGAGAAGGAAAAAAGTCAGAGGCATATAACCATGAGAAATATTCATATAGAGAAATTCCTTCTATGTTACATTCTGTACTGTGTCACTAAGTGCAGTAATGTATTAACAGGAGTATCTCAATCTCCAATGTAATTTTTTTAAAATGATAACTACAAGTAAACAAGATAAACCAGTCTTTACTTTCCAGGAACATTATTGCAAATAATAAGGCTTCAAAAAATAATCAAATCTCCTAAAGAATTTATTTGGCAAAGTATACATGCTAAATTAAAGAATATTTTTCCTATGTAAGAAACAAGTTCACAGTGCTGCTTACACTGTAAAAGGACATGATTCCTAACACGTGTTTTCTGTGAGTTACCTCTAATAAAATACTAACATTGCAGCTCATTGCAGCATCTTGTCATCATCCATTACAATAATCATCTCAACATTTTAAATCCATGTTTTTCAAGCCATCTTCTACAGAGGGTTTTGCTGTGATATCTCATCAAACCCAAAAAAAGAAAGAGCTAAATACATGTTATGGTTTGTCTGTCTGACTCCAGCTCAAATAAAATGTCATTGTAGATTGTACAAATCACTATGAACAAATGCAGTCTTCAAGCCTGGTGTAAAACATCCCCAGATAAGACTCTAAGACTATCAAATGCAGCTTTGGGACACGCTTTTGTCCCCTTCATCTTTAAGCTCATAGCTCAATCCAATTATCCACAATTTAGACTCTGCCAGCGATTTGTGTACACTTGTGTTGCAGAGGAGGATTTTTTTGTATGACTCAAGTGTAAAACTTCAGCTTACAAGCCAAAAACATCTTCAAAAGAAACCCATGAAATGAAACAGTAAAAGCATAAGCCAGGACTGTACGATACAAAAAAATATTACAAGCCCCCACTTCCTAATCATATATTAAATATCACCTCAATACCTTCTTTTAAATTAAATCTTCAAAACACGATTTCCTTATTTTATTCATCAAAGAAAAAAAAAAGACTGTTTGTAATTTTTCTCTCGCAAATATAACTGGAGTGAGTGATATTTGGGGTAGAGCTACATAAAGTTTAGAATTCCGAGACAAAAACCACTAGGACTTAAAACAAGTCAGCATTTTTCCAGAAGTTAAGTACTTGTTTGTGTATTACTTTTTGACATTATTTCTACATGCAGTGGAGCTAGAAACATAGGGTCAGATCTTTGGTTCTATTCCACTAAAGCTTTCTAAAATATTGGTCTTGTCCTCTGGATATAAATATTTTCAGGTTTTCATTAAACAATAAATTATTCTGGCAGCTGAGGACTAAGTGACCAAGAACCTTTCTCTAGCCCTCTGTATATTCTAAATGTCCACACAAAGTGAGAAGGTCAAATGAGTTTTTGTCTACTAGATTCTGCGTGAGAATTCCTCAAAATACACTGTCCTTAAATATCTGCAGAGCACTATCAGAACACACCTGGTTTGTTTAGCTTGGAATCCTTTTGGAATTAATTTCAAGTTCTGACTTGCCACGTAATTTTAGTCACATGGCACCCTAAGCATTTTGAAGTCACACTTATTCTAATAATTTCTTTGATGGAAAAAGTATCCTAAGAAATATCAGAGGGTTTTCTACTAGCAATTGTTCTATTTTTCAGTGTAATGTGTCTGAGCAGAGGTTGGAACCTCATTTTGAGACAGAAATTATGTACAAGATTTTATTAATGACATTTAGTCTTGCATAAGATTTGAATACACAGGCAGAAAAAGTAGATTTTTACTAAAAAAATTTCAGATTTCAACTAAGGTACTAATTTCTTTGACATGACAACACTTGAGGGGCTAAATGATTTTATTAGGATCACCTATGCAAAAGAAATAAAACTGGTGCACTTCAACAGTAATATCTTAGTATTCTATTACTACTTCAGGGAAAAAAATGTAGCTCTGTGTAGGAAAAGGGACCCAACAAAGGTCACAGTGACACACTAACTTCTGGCTGATGCCAGACTATACCAAAGCTGTTAAAAACATTGTCTATCAGAGTGTACAAGTATGCAGTATATCATGCATCCTTAAACCGGTGCTGGACACCACAAGAAGGACACCTAATAGAAAAAAGTTTTTATCACAGTTCACAGTGATAAAATCCCAGCACACATCACATGACACCTGAATGTCTTCTGTTCCACTGATCTGTTTATATGGGCTAACAGGTCTATTTCTATTTGAATCTGTTTGACAATTTAACTTTTAAGAATGCATGACAAAACCACAATGTTTCAGAGCAAAAATTAGGAATAATACTTATTTAAGTAAAAGTAATTGTGTTTAGTGTGACATCTATTAAAATGATAGGCTATACTCATCCATTAAATTGCATATCCCATTCCAGAGTTAAAGAACTCATGCTCCTACATCCTAAAAACCTAACAAGCAAACATAATATATGCACATCTTTCAGACCCAATACAAAATGTAGGTCCTAAACACAACAGAAATGTTTCTGTCGATCTCCCAGCTGAGTGCCTCCCATTAACTTGTTATACTTTTACCACCTCCCAGTCCCCATTGTGAAATGATTTCATGACTTACCAAGTCATGGTCGTGCATGTTTGCCAGCTTTCAGATATGTAGTACAAATGGTAATTATAACCATTGCAAATGATACATCTTCCCAGTGCTTCAGATTCAGTGAGTTAACCTTAAATGCAAGGCAGATTTAAGGATGAACAATTTACTTAGATAAAGGAAAACAGAAAATATAATTAATCATTTGCCTATCCTTCAACCCTAGTTTACAAAACCATGGTGCAACTTTATTGAGCTCAAAATTGAAGGGTGACAAGGTTAATGCATAGCTTTAGACCTCATGGTTTCATTAGCAAACACATTACAGACTGCAAAGCTGAACTGACAGTAATGCTAGGCCCAAACAAAGTAAATAATTATTGGCTTGGCAAATGAGGAAGCACTTGCAGAGTTTGTTTACATTTAGGTTTTGGAAAATTCATGTTGGCAACAAGTCAAATACAGTTTGACTAGTAACTGTGACAATTGCTCACAGATGCAGCTGGAAGAACAACAAAAGAATGGATTTATGGTTCTTTTCTCCCCTGCATTTTTCCCCTTTGTTGTCTTTTTTCTTGTGCTGTTTCTTCTTTCTGTTTTTTCTCTCTCTTTTTTTTTTTTTTCCTTTTTTTCTTACCATTTTGGATCAATAACAAACTTGTGCCCACAAAGATAAGTGGGTTTTCATGGCAGATGGGCCTTGGAATGTATAAAATCTCATGTTGCATTTTGTCTTTTGGCCACATATTGGAAAAGACACAGCTGTGCTCAAGCTGTACTCATAAAAGCCTTGCTCCCTGACAAAACGTATGAGTGCCTTCAATTCTTGTGGGTCTGCACTGGATTTTCAGGAGAAATACATCACTTCAGTGCTGATGCACTGCTAACAAACTTCATCAGATTCCAGGCATATGGAATTATGCCTCACCTCAATTCCATTTATGCAATTCATTGTATGGTTATAGAGAAGAACATATTGCTGAAATTCAACTAATAATGCAACCTATGAAAATAAAAATAATTCATTATCCTGTAGCTGAGGTAGAAGAATTGTGAAACTGCAGTTCCCTTTCCAATATTTTATACAGAATGCAGCTATTCTAAACAATTAATATTTTCAACATCCTAATATGCAGTAGTCTCATTGGATAAAGAATCAGTAAGAATCAAGCTTTAAAAAATTAAGTTCATATAGAATCAGATAATTATGTAAGACACAGTCAAAAAATTATACACAGAAGAGGATTATTCATTTGAACTCAAGAAAATTTTGCAGAGTGAGCTAAAAGAGTTTGGACAACTCCTGTCAGATCAGCTCATTTAAGTGTATTTCATGTAGGAAAATTGAGATTCCTAGTCTGATCAACAGAAACTTATTTTATTTTCCCCAGACTTGTTAGCTACCAAACTCAAGACTCATTAATCCACCCTTCTGAAAACTTGGGACACAACCAAAATATTTTGAAAATAATCATCCAAACTAGAGACAGAAACTTTAGTAATCATTTGTGTATTTTGCAGTTGTTTGCAACGTACTGCTTATATTATGCTAATGTCACTACATTTTTATTGTTTTGAAAAGAATTACAATACAAATGGAAATAAATTACATTTTTGCATTTCACAGAGCAACTACAAAATAACATAATAGTTTTAAATGCTCATTACATTTGTCTTAGGAAAACAGAATGAGCAGGAAAGGTCCTCCCTGAAGAATTATCAGGCCAGGATATACTAGGCATAAATACTCCTCCAAGATCTTGGGTAGATGACAAGATTTTTTCAGCTTGCTGACTTTCACTGATTAAGGATTAAAGAGGGCCAGATGTGCTGTCTTTCCAAGCTATAGATGCATTGACATAGCAATATTGCATAAGAGATTGTTCTGTGCTGAAGATACAGAGGTATTTTTGCTTAACTGATCTTTATTCTCTGTGCAGGAGAGAATGTGTATGAGCAGAGACAAAATATCCGTTGAAAGCTACAACAGATAAGTATTCTCAGCTGAAATAAATGAAGTTATTCAATAAACATGAGCACTGTTAATTGATATCATCATCACAAAGTTTTCTGGTAAAATGTTGGAAGTGAGGTATAAAAGGTTTAGAGAGATTAAATTACCAATAGATGCAGAAAAAAGAATATTTGTAAATACAGATCTAACAGGGAAAAAATCCATAACAAGAAAAAACAGTGTGAAAATGGCATGGTAGAAAGTACTTCCAGTGGGTGTATCAACAGAGAGCAATATTGATTAAGGTGTATTCTAATCAATACGCAGATATTTCAATGCTTAAAATGCAGTGGCTTTGATGACCTGAAGAGAACATTGTTCCACTGAGTGCAAAGGTTAGGTACCTATGCTCTAAGAGCTGTGGAGATGTGATACTGTCTAATTATTATAGGGAATCAGATTCTTAACACAAAATGCCAAAAGTTCTAAGCATCAAGGACATAGGCAACAATGGTAGAAATGTGTTGTTTGTTGGATTTTAACATAAACATTTGAGTAAACCTTATAATGACACTTCAACTATAGGGCATTTATCACCTTGATCTAAGGAAGTGTCCTCTAAATTAATCTCTGCTAATATTAGTGAACAGTAGAGAATATTGGATAACTACATGGAAGTCGTAATTTCTTTGCATCATCACTTTTTATACCATCATTATACACAGTGTATTTTATAAAAAATATTTTGTTTTCCTTACCTTTTGTCCAAAACCCGTCAATATTGTTCAGATGTCAAAAGGTTTGCCTTACTATGAGCACTTTATTGAGGAAAAAAAGCTCCTCCAGTGTTCAGCTGATGCCCAACAGAAGACTTCTGCATAGAATAAGTGAATGACACCTGCATCAGCTTTACCTTTCCTCTTCCTCGGCATAGGAAATGATTTTAAAATAGCATCTTCTAAATCTGTACATTTCTTAAAAAACATGTCTGCCACGAGCTAAATTACCTTTGATAGTCTGCAACTGCCTCTGCAGGTTTGATGGCAGTCTCAGCAATTTGGCAGAAAGGTGATGCCCATTTTCACAACCAGTGTCAATGTTCAGGAATTTGCAGCTGCCCTATTCTCTACAGACCAAAACTTGTTTGATCTAAGTCTCTATCATCTGCTGCTGCTATCTCATAACCAAACCAGAGGAGTCGTTTCCCAAACTAAGAAATCATCATCTACAATACTACTGGCTTAAGTTGGTACACCCCAAAAGCATTTTAATCTTTTCAAAGATCTGAAGGTTTACTGTACTATATATAAAAAAAGGTTTTGTAGCTTATTCTTCTTCACTGGCTTTATTTTCAGGAAGATAAAAATTGAAATTTCGTGGTATAAACAAAAGCCACTAGAGCTCTATCTGCTCTATATATGATCTGAACAGATTTAAAATGGTCATCAACATCACTACTGTATCACTTTGTGCTGTGCAGACTTCATTGGTTGAATTCAGTGGTAAATACAGATGCTCAACATCTCTTACTATCAGACACATAAAAATACATCTTCTGAACAAGCTATGCATATGAATACATGTACCTGATAGAAATAAAAGATTGCCTCAATAATGTACACTTATCCCTTCATGTGATACATCTCAGCAAACATTAATAAACAACCTTGGGTATGCATCACAACATAATTTTCATTTTTAGAACAGTTGTTAGCTTTTTTTCTCAAATTGAAAAATATTCCCAAGAGATGCTTTCGAGTAAATCTGAGCAGTTCATGTGTTCATCAGCAATTGATATTTGCAATCATGTGGGAAACAGTTTTTCAGGACTGGCATCTGATTTCATAGACTTACCTGGAGATGTCAGATAAATACACTATTAGAAGATCAAAATTCAAGTTGCAAGCTCCAACAAGCAAAAGATAATTAAGAATGACTAAAAGCAATAGCTCTGTCTTTGCTAATATAATGCATCAGTCCAGTGTAACACAATACTAACAAAAACATTGTCATGGCACTGATAGACAGATTTCACATTTACTCTAGGATTACACAAACAATTATCACCAAGATCCAGGCTGAACATGCCCTGAATAATCTGGAATGCCTGGCTGTTAGAAGTTTTTACATACCAGAAGACTTCCCTAACTAGAATGAAAAAAAAAAATAATAATTTAGGATGGTAAGAAAGTGTTAATTGTTTTAAGACATCAGGATGGTCCTAGAGCTATTCTACCTAACACTCTGGGGCTGACTATATACAAAGTATTGAGACCTGGAGCAAAGCCCACTGATCTAAGGGAAATGCAGTGGAAATAAATGCTTGGCTCAGGGTAAAAAAGAATGACATTTGATCCCACTTCTCTTTTTTGAGGGCCTCACAAGGAGCATTTCCAAAAGAGGGCAAGCAGCATGGGTACTTTTTGTGCCTTGGTGAAATCCTAGTAGAGTTTATCTGAGATTGGTTCACTTTAAGATGAGTGGAAATGAAAACAATCTTCAGGTATACAAAATATCCATGTATGTAGTACTGCTTGGAGAAGAATAAAAAGTGCTGCTGCCTGTATGTGTCTCTTAGATTTCGTTGGTTGCCTTAAAGAGTTTTTAACGGACTTAAGAAAATAGGTCTGAGCTTAATCAAATTTACCACCGACTACTTTTTTAAGAAACAGAACACACAAACTGAAATCAAGATTTCAAAATTCTATACAGTTGCAGCTAAATGCCAAACCCACAAAGCCTAGAAAGTTAAGCAAATAATTAGGATTTAGACTGCTGAATTTTAAAGCACTTAAATTTAAGTCTGCAGCCTATGACGTTGCCAGTCAAAGCAGGAAACAACCTGAAAAAAGAAAGCAAATTATTCAATTTGTCCATTCTTTTAACTTAAAATGTAGTTTAATATGCCTCTATAGTGAGATCACATCTTTGCACTTTTATAGTACTCATAGGGATTTTGAAGCCTAATTTGACTTTTCAACTGTATATTTAAATAATATAAAAATCAAGCAATGTGAACATAAAATACTAATTTCTCCTTCAAATATATTTTCAAAGTCTAAAACATAAAAACAGTTTTGTTGCTTCTTGCTAGGGAAATATACCAAAAGGAATAAGTTCAAGCAGCTATTTTATACGAAAATATTGATGAAAAATATCCTGACACAAAAAACTATCAAGACAGGCTTTTGCTGTGACTCTTGCACATCGTCACTAAGTCAGTAATCTTACTTTAATATCATAACCCCCTTTTGTTTTCCTGTTGCTTCTGCATTTTCCTTTGGAGGATTAGACCAAAATATCTTTGAGACAGGGTCCTCACTCTGCTTCTGAATACAATAAGCTGCCTTGGCCAAACGGGGGAAGTGTGAAATAATAAACAAGCCAGCCAACCAGCCCTCACACTTCATCATCTCACAGTGGCTTACAATATTTGAATGCATTGTTCCATCTCATAAAATCTGGCCATAATACACGACTTTAGGGAATCAGGAAATAATGAAATTTCTGTCACTGTTGGCTCTCCCTACATTATACAGGGGCTGAGTCTGATGTGGTTAATGGACACAGATACCATGACTGCTGTGTTTCCTCAAATAAAAGCAGAAAAGGCAGGTCACAGCCAATATTTCTCATAGACCTCTGTGATCTTACCTCTTACCCTTCAGCAGACTGAAGGCCTAACTAGCCAGTCAACCAGACTCTTACATTCTCTTTGTTTTCTTGTCAGAATAGAAAAAAATCAAACTAAGCAGAAATTCTGATTTCTAGGACATTTCAATTAGTAGAGGTAGAAAGGAATAATATTGAGCATGGGTTTAGAGGACCTGTATCCTGGTCCCATGCTGCTGGTCACTGAATTGGTACAAACCCATGCAGAAATCATAAATTAAAAATTGGTGCACAGATTTTATTAATTCAGCTGTTAACTTGAGGTTTTTTTCGGTATCCCTGGGCAGAGAGTTGGTAGATGCCCTGTCCCTGGAACTGTTCAAAGTCAAGTTAGACGAGGTTCTGAGCAACTTGACCTAGTTGAAGGCATCACTGCTTGCCTATATTTAAAGGTGTCTTCCAAACCAAACTATTATATGATTCTTTGATTCTACAAAAATGAAGTTAAGAAGCATGTCTGTGGCAAAATATACAGTCCTATGGAAAATATACACACTGAAAGGGCTGTGAGTGGAATAGTATTAAATCCTTGAATAGTGTCTTTTGAAAAGATGTGATGTTTTTCTAAGCTTTGAAAGCCATAGGCTTTCCTTCATATAACCAAATGCTGTTCAAGAACACTGGCAAATCTACAGCAGGGATTACACTCTTTAAATCAAAAACAGAAAAAAAAAGTAGAAAATAATAACAAAATCTCCACTCAAGAAGTCTTTCTACATCTCTTTCAAGTTATGCCTCAATAATTTTTCTTTATTTCTTCCATAGTAGCTCCTCCTTCTTTCTTAAAGCAGTAATAAATCACAATATTTATTGATTACTTTTCCTCACATAGAGGAATTTCTGAACATATTTTTAAGTGCCATTTTTTTAAAAAAAACTATCTTCATAATCTTGTACTTTTCTAACCATGTGAGAGGCATCAGTGGAGCTACTAGTGTTTGGAGAGCCCAGTTTGGGTTCCACCAGACAGGAGGGAAAACTTTATTTCAGCTATACCATGTTTCCTCTTCTCTTTGCAGTCCCTCTGGGCTACTTAAAGACACAACAGAATCCTGTGCTGCCTCTTTGCCCTCACTCTCTGCATCCTGAAAGGC
This sequence comes from Phainopepla nitens, assembly GCA_013400175.1. Lineage (NCBI taxonomy): Eukaryota > Metazoa > Chordata > Aves > Passeriformes > Bombycillidae > Phainopepla > Phainopepla nitens. The sequence continues at coordinate 1,060,637 of VXBQ01001792.1, read as the reverse complement.
CCTAATACAGATATATAAATGACACATACTTTGAGTTCCTAATGAGCAGATTTATTTAACAGAAATGCCTGCACATACAACACTAAAGAATGAAGAGCACCAAATGTATAAATAAACAATAGGTTTCACTTTATATAATCATGTAATTACACATGGAGGAATCAAAACACAAAGCTAGCAAAACATGAATAAAAATGTGTCATCAAAATCTTCCCATTCCACTGAGCCCTCACCAGGGTTTTTTAAATATAGGCAAAGCTAATTTATGACCAGAAGCTTTTCCATAGTATTTTAATGCTACTTGAATTGGACACCACTTAGTTTGCATTTCAGTTTTTCTGGCCCATGTTTTGGTTTTAACATGACAACACATCCAATTTTCCGTAGTATTGATAGCTTCAACTTGTTTACACAGATCACAGTGCTTTGCATATTTCACCGATACAACTCAGTAAGTCTGATTTTCACAGTCTTGTAATTTAAATTTTAAATTGTTTGGAAGCACATAATTTAAATATTTATAGGCAGTTCAACATCACATATGGATTCTGTCTACCTCTGGATTCCATCTGTGGACATACTGAGACTAGCCATTTATTATGGAAACCTTCACCTCACATAATATTAGGAGCCCTAAATCATACATCAAAAACAAGACTGTACATGCTTGCTATCTATTTCTTTATATAAAGACAAGAGCTTTTATGTCTTCCTACAGGCATTCACCTAGATGATCACATTTTGCCAAAATCAGTAGATTTTTCTCAGTTCCATAAAGAAAGTAAAGAATTGCAAATAATCTTAGTGCAAATTTTAAGCACATTGCTATCAACTGTTTTGAAGATGAGAAGCCAAAATCTCAGCCTTAATTAATCTTTCTTATCCATTGTGATGGGTCACTTCTACAGGAAAATCTACTTTTCCCTATAAAGGTACCCAAAGCCATGTCACAACATAATACACCACCAGTCATGTTTGGATTTAAGATTAGACATAGCTAGCAAAATAATACTGTGTAACAATAACACACCTGAGTTGAGTTTATGGTCAGCTATGGTCTCTTCCTAAGGAAGAAAATCAGTTGTAAACTCTTGTTCCTTAATATGCAGAGCTCTGAACCTTCAGCCAGACAGGACCAAGCACAGCTTTGCTCTGCAGGTACAAAGTAGCCTTCTACAGAACACTGGTATTATTCACGTTTTTCTTAAACTACAACATGAGCAATTTAGCAAGCTTCTAATCTGTTTACTGGACTTCACATGCAGAGCTTTTATTTAACATTTATCTTTAAACTGACCTGCCTTATAATGACACATCATATTGCAGGAAATGAAAAAATGGTATTCCCCTGCTTTTTCCTGTGAAAATAGAAATTTATGTTCAAAGATTCTACTTTTCTCTACTTGCTAGATGTAAATATGTCAGAGATACATTAAAATGGCATTCAATAAAGACTACTATTTTAAAAACAAACTTGTCATTCTTCTCCTACTGAATTGCTCATAAATTCAAATATGAATAAAGATATCAGATTACATTAAATGCATTTTGGTATCTGTAACTTTCTGCAATGAATTAAACCTGGCTGATCGTGTCTCAAGTGCATTTCATTTTCCATTGATTCATGTACTGCAATATAACCTTCAAAATTCCCTTATGCCAACAAACTCATTCAGATATGCTGAGTGCAGATTAAAGTGGCTATAAGATTGAAGACTGCATCAAGACATCAGAGAATGCAGTAGAGGTATAATGAAAGTGTAAACAAAACCTGTAAATATAGAAATTACCTTCCATATAATCCACTACTGAATTCAGTGGAGAGTTTTGGTGTAAGAAGAAGACATATTAAACCAGAATAAATTGGTACCATCACTATATTGAGACTGTTTCATTCTGCTCCATTTAAGAATTTTTGCTTCAGGACTCAGCACTGAAAAATATTTACTCTCCTGTTCTCTAAAAATAAACTTTATCCCAAAGTAAAATGTAAAGCTAAGGTGTTTTAAAGGTAGAACTAAGAGAGCATTGCATCTTTGTCAACTGACTGTTTTTGAAGTTACTTTCAAAAATAACCTTTCTTACTTTCCTTGTATATGAGCTTTTTGCTGCTGAGTTGTGAAATCCAATCCATCCTTTAAAGGCTTTTAAAGCAAAAGTGCGTTATTACTGACTTAGTAGCTTCTATTTTTTCAATGGTAGCTCTGGTTATGGATGAATGTTTTCAACAGAAGTTAAAAGAGAAAATGAGTCATTAATGATACCAAATCAGAGCCTTGTGTGCTTAGTGAAGCCTGACATGATCTTCAGGTTTCAGTTAGCACCGAGAGCTTGCACAGTATCTTAGTTTTCCACAATGAAAATATCCACAAAAATGGTTTCTTGCATAACTTTTATCTGCCAGATTCTATCATCAGAAGTTACCTGTGACTAAACAGTTAAATGACATGAATGGGGAGAGGATGGAGAAGAGAAAGAAAAAAGAAAAAAAAATATGCATCTGGCAGCAAGGAAAATAAAACAGTTTTTGTAATCCAGTATCTCTGTTTATGGACCTTTTGTTGCCATCCTCCTCATTTCCCGTGGACTTCTCCTCCCCGAAGATTGCTCTCATCTAACACACCCAGACATCAGCACTTACACACCTACTAAAGGATATGTTTAAAGAACTGTTTGTTCTTGATCTTTGCATTCAACTGTGATAAAATGCCTTTGCCTTGTAGCTGTGTGGATCCTTTGATTTTGAACTAGATTGGTTTTGCATGCATGGAGATGATTTGCAAGTGGGAGATTGGGTATTCAGAGCAATGCATCTGCAGCAACTGCTGGGTTGGGGCAAGTCTAATTCCCAGGCATTTGATCAGCTTCATGCCACTGTATTTCTGAATTGGTATAGTAATGTGCTGAATCAAACCCACCATGAAAGGCACGGGATCAAAGGAGGAAGTACTTGTACCACTCACCCAAGTGCCTGCCCTTTATATAGCTTACCTCTTGCACCAAGTAGATTAGTGCTGATAAATAACTGGAGTGCAGTTTCAGTCCCAGCAACACGCTATGAAAACATCTTGCATTCAGTGGCTGATCCAGACTTCTCCCTTCTTTGCCAGACCACAAACCTTTCATCATAAACTTCTCCATTCATCTTACACTGGCATGAAGAGGCGACCCATATTGGATACATTTACAGATGTTTTATTAGTAGCACATGTTTTGGATGCTGGAATTATATGAGAACGTACTGTGATCCAGCTGCAGGTGTTTACTAAATAGGAAATAAGTAGAAATATCATGGAGGCACTCTAGGAATGAAGCAATTCAATATTAATTCAATTTACTCAGTGTTTATGTTAGCTGATTTAAATCTAAATCTGCTGCTCTTCTGAGTTTATTCCTATTCCCAAAACACACATTTCCCTAGACACGGTTTCCTGAGTCCCCTGAGCACCCCTTCTGAACCATCATTGCACGTAAGGAAATGCCAGCTCCACATGGATGGGGTGCTGACATGAGGGGTCCTGGGAGCCCCAGAGGGGGCCAGGCAGCAACAGTCATGGCTGTGCACGTCCTCAGAGGCATGGCAGATGTTGTTCAAAAGTTTAGATGATTCTATATTTAGATTTATGTAAGTAATATCCGTTTCCTGATTTTTATTTTTTCCTATAAATGGTCTCTACATGCTACACAGAAAGATAAAATCGGATGAGGTGGTGTAGGGGGAGAGGGGAGTGAAAAGAGGTGTTTTAATGCCATTAACAGCTTATTGAGTTATGGTTGTTTCTGTTTCAAAAACCCAAGGGATAAAAAGGGTTTTTCAAGTGAATTGTCAGGTAATTAGAACAGAGAAGTATTAATTTCTTCTTATCACTCATAGTTGTAATAGCTTTATCCTTTCTCCATGTAACTTTTGTCTTCTAAAACACAGCTGTTATCCTGAAGGAAGAATAAAACAGAACCCTTGTAAATTTAGTAACAAAAGGCCATGAATAAATATCACATCTCTTCTAGAATGGATACTTTAATTTAAGAAAGACAACTATAAGCTCTTTAAGAGCCGGTATCTTAGGAAACCACACAGGAGATAGGGAAGAATCAAATACCATGTTCAGATTCAGAGCCATGTTCAGATGCAGCCAAAGAAGACCCAGATAAGAAATCAAAGCATGAAATAAAGCATTTCCTTTTATTTAATACTTTTGAACTGGAAAATCAGGTTATTTGCAACAGTTAAAGCATTTTGTCCCTTAATCATTACCAAAAGGAAAACATTTGTTTAATATGCTCATAATATAGGGTTTATTTTTTCATTCACTAACAACAGAGTTAAACACACAGTTAATTTCTGTCACACTGAAAATTCAAGGTACATATATTAAGAAAAACAGGCAATTTAAAATTAGACTTACTCTTATTAGAAGATGCATCCTGTAAACTGTCAAGACTTGTAAAAATGTGACAAAACATACATCAGTGCAGGGAGATGTCAGAAGTTTAACAAAAACAGTTTTCCTAGGGTTAAGAAGTGCTTAAACTTCTGTTATTACTAAAAACTTCTGATTATTTTATGAACATATAATAAGCATCTGTATTGCGATTCCTGAGACTGTGGTGGAACTGCACACAGTATTCAAAACATGGATATAGCAATTACTCTATGGTAATGATATCTGGGGTTTATTTCTATTAAGATAATTTACAACAGTCTGTTTACCTTTTTTACACCATGAATTGAGCTAATGTGAGCTGAGAAACAACTCCAGAACATCTAGAGGTGCAACAAGCATTTTATATTCCATCACTTTATCCATAACTAGGTTATATATTTTTATGTGAACTGTTTTTCACACAATTATTCTGAAATTCTTCAGCAGTTCTTTGAAGACTTTTTAAGAACTGTCTGGCTTGCCTAATTAGATATCCATTTCTCTCTTTTAGCTTACTTTTTCTCAGCTATATGCAAAAAAATTAAACACAGCAAAGCTTGGAAAACCTCTTTTCATTTTGAACTGCTAATGAATTCCTAGTCTCTGCTTCCTAAATTCAGTATGTTGTCAGTCTGGAAGATGACCTTCCTTCTTATGACAACTTATTTTCTGCAAAAATTTGTACTGAGAGATTTTCTCTAAAGGTGTTTTTTTAAAAAACAAAACAAAACTTCAACAGTCCTGTTATTCTTAACTGCTTTCTTGTTGTTCCTTCAAACATTTATTGATAGCCTAAGGTGTGACACCTCTTTACAAAAGCAATGTTGGCCTTTTACTTGCACATATTAATTAATGTATTTTAATCCTTTTGTAATTATTTTACCTACGACCAAAGGTTTGTTAGTCAATATTTCACCACATAATGCTGTGTAATGCTGTGTAAGATCATTTGCCATCTTCTACTCCTCTCATAAGGTACATTGTTTCTGTGAGACTAGAAACAAAATCACAATTCCTCATCTTGGAACTTTAATCTAACAACATCTAATGGTTTTGGGATTCAAAGGAAATAATCAGTCCACATTTTTCTCTAAGAGAAAAATATTTATCTATTCAGCAAGGTAGTTACACATTGCTCTTTCAAGGACATTATGTACACATATTGTCAGAAATACAGAACATTATCTGCCAAAACTATTTTGTAAATTTCAGTACACCTGCAGTTTAAGACTGAATAAAGAATATTTAATATCCATGTAAAGACACTCTATCTTTTTCAAGTGGGCTTCTCTTGTCTATATTTTCAAGTGATAGATTAAAATTATTTCCAAAGTATCAGTATTTTTGGTTGATGAACATCATGTAACCTTTTCTTCACAAAAACAGTGGGCCAATTTCCATAGTGATATTTCTTACATGAATTGAGAGCTATCATGTATTATACAAGAGTGTTCACACAGGCTAATTTCATGTGTCTAATGTGTAGTAAATATACACAGAAGAGTGGTGCACACTAGTAGCCTCATGTTAGACAAACAATCTCAGGTAAAATGCAGAAGCCAAGAGTTTCTAAAAACCAAATATGTGTCAAACAAGCCCTTTGTTCTATGACCAATAAAACTCTTGACTTTGTTTTTCTATACGACTCTCACTTCATTTTATGGTCTTCATTTCATTATTTCTAATAAATCAAAGGAGACTGACTCATCATGGAAAATTGTGTAGAAGTAGGACAAAGATAGAGATAAATCCACGAGATGTGGATGAAGGAAAGAAAATTTATTTATTTGCAGAAAGTTTTCTGTGGAGTAAGCCTGGAAATGAGAATATGTTGTGAAATGTGGAGGGCATTAAATCATGTCTAAACCTAAGTTAAAACACCCAGTACATTGAACTGTTCTAAGTGAATCACAAAACTTACAGATGAAATTACAGTGCTAAATAATACAGGCAAAATTAATGTGTGAAGACCAAATATACAGTAACTGCACTAGAGTAGGAATGGCACTACTTCAAACTCTTTTGTCTGTAATTAATTCCCAAGTTTTACAGTTGAGTTGTATAGCTTGAAAAAATGATGGAATCCTGCAAATGTCTACTTCAGTCTGTAGGTTGAATCCAAGGAAAATATGTATTGTGCCAGAGGTCATTTAACAAAATTTGATAAAGTCAATATTTGGGGGAGACTGATAGATAGATAGATAGATAGATAGATAGATAGATAGATTAGATAGATAGATAGATAGATAGATAGATAGATAGACAGACAGACAGATAATTGGAACAGATCTCAATGCTTTACTTATATTTTGATATCCCTTTTGTATTGAAATTGGAAAAGTATTCCTCCCTTTTCTTTCTTTTCTTTTTCTGGTCAATAGAAACTTGTGTGCAAAAGCACAAAACAGTGGCTTTTATCAGTCATGTAGAGTACAATGTTCAGTATTTAGTGTCATGAAATCACTTTTTCTTTTATGCACATCACCCTAACATATCTGGTTTTTTCTCGGGCACACAGTCATGTCCTGTATAAATTTGCAAGCTGTGAGGAGAAAATTTCACTGTGCTTAAGAATATTCTACTCAAACCTTTCACTACAATGAGACATTCTAGGTTAAAGTCAGTATAATTTTGATTGAGTTGCATGTACATCTGTATAAACAGAAAGAATTTCTCTTGCTTTATTCTGGTCACAGACCAGAATACTTACATACTGGGAAAACAAAATCTCTGGGGTTTTTTGCCACACAGTTTAAAATTCAGAAATAAGATTATAATATAAGCATCAATGAAATTATATGGGCTAAATAAAGTTGTTGAGAAATAAAGTAAAAGATAATCGTTCAAAGGGATAAATCCATATCATGTGAAAGAATATTTTATTTTCTTACAATGGTTTTTGCACATTGGCTGCATATACATTACTTAGGATGAGAATGTCAGTATGACAGATTTCTCTGTGTGTGTGTGTGTGCGTGTGAAAATAGGCACGAAGAATATTTCATTTAAAAATAAAAATATCTTAAGAAATTGTGTAAATTAATAGTGATCTTTTACCCACCAATACCAGGCTTTCTTTTTCTGTTGCATTTTTTACATTCCAAAATATTTCATTTGTGCTCTCAGACAGAAACACTAAAACTAATTACATCTCCATATTTCGTGCAATATTGAAGCAAACAGTAGCAACAAGAGTAATACCATAGTATGAGGAAAAAAATGTTTATTTTTCAGTTTAGAATACCTTTTAGCTGGCAGTGAGGGCAGTTAGGACAGCTGTTGCACCTGAAACACCCACCTCTGTTGAAGGTGTCTGTGTATCCTCTGTTCTGTTCATTGCTCAAACACCCAGCCTTGCAGCGGCTGCCAATTCTTAGGGAGATGTTTGCAGTGGACTTGAGTGGGCTGTCAGTCCTAATCTGGAGAAATCACTTTTGAGGGCATGTAACCCTACAGAGTAGAGCCTTGATCAGGCAATTATTTGGAAAAGTGGAATCTTTTCTAATTCACATTGAAAATAAATGAAATAAATCAATGTTATTCACAATGAAGATTAAGTAGTACCACAGTAAAATTGTAAAGGATTTAACAATTCAAATCTCAAATTAAAAACCATTCTTTCAGTGTGACATTCTAACCTCTCACTCTCTTTGGACAATAGAATAAAATCCATTATTGTTCAATCTTTACAGACTGAATTTATATAGATTATAGAATAGAATAAATGTGGAAGCCAATACCTGCATAAATTAATTCAATTTCTTTGCTTTCAATGTGTCTAATGGAAAATATTTGTCAATATATGCACTTTAGTACTATGATGTACCTGGAAAACTGGCAGAAAGTTAGGTTGACTCGATTAATGAGTTTAGATATTATTCTGGGGAGTAGAGAAGTTTGGATTTACTTCTCTGAACATCCAAGATTCAGAAATGGCTGCAGGAAGGTTTTTTGGGGTTTTTTTGGCTAAGAAAAATTCCAGGTTCTTTTTCATTTCCTGTCAAAAGCATGACATAGCATGTCTGGTTTTGAATAATGAATCTTAGGAATGTTAAGAACACTAGCCTAGGAACTTAAAATTCTTTTTTCATCCCTACAAAGGTACAACACCTTTATCTCCTTGCTCTCTCTCTTTCCTGTCTTGTGGAAAGCAATCGCAGCTTTGTAACAATGAGTTAATAGATTAGCCCCAAAGGTGGTTTTTTGTTTTATTTTTTGTTTTCCATTTCCCTATTACATCTTAGTTCAAGCCAGATCTAGTGGTATAATGCAGTTGATACAGAGCCAGTAAGGACAGCACAGAGCTCCTAGTTTAGTCACTTATCCAGTGAGGAGATAGAAAAATAGAAAGCATATTCCTCCCTAATTAAATGTATATCCAAAAGAAACCAGTAATTGTAATAGCCTCAAAAGACTTATCCATTCTGTCAAAATTAGCTGGATATATGATACAAAGTAATCTTTTTGTTCTCATTTTAATGCTGCTCCAGATATCTCCATTTCAACTACATATAAATTAAAATGGAGAAATGACATAAAATCTTCAGGCTCTGTAACTGAGAAAAAAAACTCATGCAGTGGTAGATATGGTAGATATGGTCATGGAAGATAGCAGAAGTGATTCAAACAGGGTGGAAGCCTCAGCTGACTTCATTTGCATTAAAAAACCAAACTGAGCAAATTATGCAATTGAGGCAAATTATACTATTTGTAGAGAGACTTGGATTAAGAACACATGATGTATGGGAGCTGAAATGAAGTTCCAAGGGTCAAGAAAAAAGTGCAACTTTAAAATAATTCAGTCCTATCCCTAGAATTAGACCTCTTTATCCTAGACATGTGCAGAAAAGCTGTGGATCTATGCTGATATGTGGTTTGAAAGCTTCAGGCTTTTTCTTTTTTTTTTTTTTTTTTCA